>CAMZMU010000128.1:71789324-72056857 GCA_947311845.1 Poa pratensis | reverse complement strand
TAAAATAAACCCCCATATGTGCCAAATAAATATGACACTAGTGGTAATGTTTCTAGTGATTTGGAAAAACCATTAGATCATTTATATCTACTCAAAAGGAGCTTAATAAGGAATTTATATCTAAGTTTGAAAAACAAGACTCTTTGTTTGAAAGGGTAGATCAGCTCACTAAGGAAGTTTCCTCATTAAAGACACCATTATAGCTCAAAAACATGAGGAAACAATTAAATATTGTCAAGAGGTTATAAATAAATCTTGGGAACATATTCATGAGCAAGAGAGAATTGCTAAGGAAACTATTATGGTTGAAAGAGAGAAAAGTTGAGAAGTTAAAATGCTTAGTGAAGTAAAGGATCCATTGCTTGACTTAGAGAATTGTAGCTTGCATGAATTAATATCTATCTTACAAAAATTTGCAAGTGATCCTTCCATAACTTAACCAAGCTGGTTTTGGTTCTTATATTGCTAATCATGTTTAAAAGAAAAGATTGCTAGGTACAACCAAGAGGCTATGATACCACCTAAGCTTGGGGATATGGATTCCCAAAGTCCTAGTAACCATTGGAAAAGAGACACACCATGCTATACTTGATCTAGGATCTAGTGTCTCTGTTTTATCTAAAGAACTATATGAAGTACTTGAATTGAAAAATCTTGAAAAATGCTCTATTGAACTTGCACTTGCTGATGATTCCATTAAACATGCTTTAGGAAAAGTAAGTGATGTTATGGTAGAGTTACATATGACATTTGTGCCTGTTGATTTTCTAATCATGGATATGGGGAATAAAACCTCTAGTCCAATTATTCTTGGAAGACCTTTTCTTCGTACTACAGGTGCTATCATTGATTCAAAAGAAGGGAATGTGAAGTTTCAGTTTCCACACAAGAAGTGCATGGAACACTTCCCAAGGAAGAGGGACACCAAAGTTCAAGCTCCCTCATGAGCTTCGTCCACAATAAACATCAAGTAAGAAGCCTAGCTATATGGCTATAAAGAAAGCGCTTTACGGGAGGCAACCCGGTTGTTTTTATTTGTGATTTTCTTTGTGTCCTCTTGCTGTAACAAGAGACTTAGTGTTTAGTTTAGTTTCTGGAATTTTTAATAAAGTGCCAAGTTTTACTCATTTTGGTTGAAAAGTTGCTTATAGCGTTCGGAGATTTTATTCCTGCACGAATCTGTGCACGGTATGATTTTTAATTCTTATTCTGTAACTCCGAATGAGCTCATATTTGAACTGTATGCAACTTTTCATCCTCTGTATGCATGAATTTTTTCGGAATTTTCGACAAAGTTAAGTAGGGTAGAAAAATACGTTTGCTGCTGCTTTTTTCTGGACAGATTCTGTCCCATTTTGTTTGATGCATGCTTAGAACTTTTAACTTGAATCTTTTTGATCCAATTGAGTTTATGAGTAGGCATACAACATTATACACTTTCTGGACATTCATATGAATTTTTGTTCTAAGGATTATATGCAGCAAGAAATCTATTTGTTTATCACTACTAATGTGCCCCACAAAAAAAAAGGGAGAAACGGTGTTTTGAAGTTTTTTCACAGGGATTAGAGGAGATGCACCAAGAGCTATCCAAGGATGGTGAAGACCATAAGCTTGGGGATGTGAAGACAACCCCACTGGACCTACACACTCTCGGTTTGCACACGTCTAACTTCTGTTTTTCGATCGAAACACTTTATCGCATAAACTTGGAGCGTCTTTTTGTTTGTTTAGGTTGATTTTTATTTTGTGAGACCACCACACTATCATTTATATATGAGAGAGCTACTGGAAATTTGGGTTGAATTATGTTGGATGCTATTTATAAGATTGGGAAAAGGGATGTTGAGTTAATTTTAAAAGACATATATATAGTTGCATGATTCATGAGCTTGTTAATGAGTAATAATTTGCAATATTTTATCAAGAGCTATCTTTTATTCATGTTTTGATGCTAAATGTTATTTACCTTGTTTTAACATGGATTAGTTAGTTCTATGGACACTCATGCATGCATTTAGATGGTCAACTTTCTCCCTCTTGCTAGCCCAAAAATTCCAACAAGCAAAAACTTGTTTCCAACACCTTCAACCAAAGTTTTTCCAGTGAGTCCACCATATCTACCTATTAGCTTTATGCTATTCCGAGTATGTTTATCATGATATTTGTGTTATCTATACCTCTGAATGAAATGCTTATGTTGTTGATTGTTGTGGGAAAAGTTGGTTATATAGCTCTCTCGAACTTGATGCACACTTTACTTTCATTGCATAAATAAATATGACCCATTGTGATTAAAATTATGATGTTGTGGCTTGACAAATGTCTTTGGTTGAGAGTTAGCTCATATGTGCTGTCACATGGCAAGCTTTCAACATTGCACTTCATCTCATTTAGTTGATATCATGTACTTTTGTTTATGGATGCTTACCATGGGTGAAATAAATGGGAAATGAAGTGAGTTTAAATGAGTTTGTATAAATGGTTAGAGAGACGCCTGGGCCGCTAATCTAAGCCATGCATCATTCATGGTGGAAATTTACTTACATGCTATGGTGAACCTTCTGTGATACACCTTACAATAAAAAGCTATCAATGGTAAATAAAAAGGGTGTTGAGATTGTTCATTTGTTTGTTTGTCTTGTCATTTTGATATGGGCTTGTTCCATATCCTGGGACAAGAGGTACCCCAGTTGACGCTCTTAATGATACTATTATTACTTACAATGATATTTAACTTGAACTTGCTTTGTTTTCCAAGTTGAGTAACACATGGAGTAGGTACTTGTATTCAAGGGGCATGAGACTTTCAACCTGTACTTTGTCAAGCACACTACTCGTATTGCTTTCACTTTAAACTTAATCATTCAAGATGCTATGATAGGGGAATGAGAGCTTGACACCAAGGATTACCATTACAATCATTGACTTAAGTAGAGAAGTTCAGAAGTTAGATGAAATTTATTCATGCTTTACCTCTACTCATATATATATCTTTCCAAAGTGTCCACCTTTTATATTCAGATTTTCATCAATACTCTATGACCATTGTAGGATGTTCTTACTTATTATTATGCATACATGTGGTCCATAGTACTTTTCTCTTATGTTACACTTTGTGAATTATCATTGAACATCCTTGCATTGAATACTTGATATCACTTCATAAACTATCTTGCATATTGCTACTCCTTTTAAGAATGAATTTTGACTCTATGTAGCAATAGTAATCATCTTTGATATCCATTGATAGTATTAAATTGCAAAGTCCATGTTAGTTTTATCACCTTCATACTCGAGGACGAGTATAGGTTAAGCTTGGGGATGTTGATGCATGTAAAATGCATACATGAACTTTGCATTATTTTACTTATATTCCAGTCATATTTGCATCATATAAGGGTTATATCACTGTTTTATAATGATTTTGGGAATATTTGATATGTTTCCTATTTTTTATGGAATTAACCCTGCGCAGGCAGAAAACCCTATTTCTATATTTTAATGTTTCAGGGACCCAAACGACGTCCAAATGACCTGGAAATTTACGAGCATCATTTTTGGAAGGAACAAAGCGTGGGAGCGAAGGAAGCAAACAAGCGGAGGCCCGAGGGAAATAGGTGGGCCCACGCGGCCCATGTACCTGGCCGCGTGGGCCCCTTTTGGCCTCGGAGCTCCGTTGCCGTCGATCTTTCCTCCACCGACTCCGTTTTGACCTAAAACGCCTATAAAAATAGTCCCCGACGTTCTCTGGAAGGAGCGCCGCGAAACACAAACACCGAAACAGAGACCTGGAGCTGCAGATTGGAGGGGGAAAACTCCGGCGGGGCGCTGCCGGGTGGTCTCCATCTTCTCCAACGACTTCTCCACCGTCTCCATGATGAAGGGGGAGTAGTCCACCCCTGGACTTGGGTTTGTGGTGGTAACTTGATCAATCTCTCTATGTATGATCATTGTTGAAGTCCATATGATGTGCCTTGCATGTATGGAACTATCTTTGTAATTCTTATGGTGGATATTGTGGTATGAGATTTGTTATACATTTACCGTTGTGTTGGAGCTTTTATGATTTGTCATACTTTGGAGATATTCTATGATGCATGTGATGGTTTGATTTATGCATAATGCCTTGTTTATCCTTGTCATGAGGTGATTGACACCACCAAGTGTGGATAGATGAGAGAGATGTGGTACATGAATCATTGTGTTTAGAATATTGTCCATTATGAAGTATGATGTATGTAGGTACGGGATGGCCGATGTGACACGGCATATGTATTGAGTGACATGTGAAATACAGCCCAACATCCTTTATCTGGGGTAAAAAGGAAGAGTATGATGTGGGAGTGACAGCAACCACGCTAGCCTTACGAGGGTGACCTAGCAACACAAATGAGTACTTCTTTCAACTATGTGTTTTAGGACATATAGCCGTCATAAAAGCTACCATTAAAACATGACAATTGTGTGTACTTTATCTATAACATGATAATCACCGTAGATGAGAGAGAGAGGATTAAGTGAACCCATGAACCCATGTCCATTGTTCCTATAAGAAAAACCTTTGTCTTGTCCTCTTGCATTGAAGAGGATTGGGACACTTTTACATTCTTGTTTTGTTACATTAAACTTCCATCCATTAAATCAACCATCTTGTTCTTTAAACTTGTTTAGTGCATAATCAACTAAAACTTGTGACACTTTAGTTGTAGGGAATAGATAACTTTTCCTTCTTGCTCTGCGGATCGATACCCTTACTTCCACATTGAGAGGTGCTACAGTGATCCCTGCTCTTGGGGGTTATCAGCATCGTAAGCGTCTAATGCTTTCACACGCTTGCATCGATAGGGTGTGTCAGAATTATCTTTTCACTTGCTCTGAATCTTGCAGCACTGCCGCCCTTCTTTCCGCGTGCCAGCGCATTCGCTTTGCTTCCTTACGGTCTGCGAAATATCGCTGCAGACGAGGAATGAGCGGAAAGTATTCACACTACTTTGCGAGGGGCTTTCTTCCCGGTCTTGTATGTATCGAGCAGCATTGCACACTGGACATTTGTTCATTTCCTCGTCCTCTTTCCGATATATGTAGCAGTCGAAGATGCACCATGGTACCTCTCGTGCGTTAAATCAAAGGCAACCCGATTCTGGCTTTAGTCACATTTTTTAGGACAGTTGTTGCCCTTCGGAAGGAGACCGTGCATGTATTCCAGATAGTGTCGACGCTTTATCACTCCATTTGTGTCTTGTCTTCATCTGCAGAACATCAAACGATACTTTCAAGCGGGAATCTTCCGGGTCGCAGCCTGTATACAACGGAGTATTTGAGTCTTTCTCCAATTGCGCCAACTTAGATTCCTGTTAGTCGTTGTCGTGGTGGTATCACACAGATGCCTAGGGGTAGGCTTAGTCTGGGCCGAACGTACGCTTGAGGATTCGGGGAGGATTGCGTGACGGAGTGGAGTCGCACACGAAGAATACTGCAAACACAAAGATCTACCTGCTTCGGGGCCCTCGTGAGGAGGTAAAAAAACCCCTACTGCCAGCATCTATCCTACTTTGGTGTTATTTCGTCTGATATGCGGTGTGTACAAATGCTCTCGAGCTGTATACCTCTAAGTGCCTCTAAGTATGCCTCTAATCACTGCTAACCTCCCATGAGGGAGAGCTCCCGCGGGGGGAAATGAGCCCAGGGGCCTCGTGTGCCCATCCCTTTGCCTCTCCCCATGGTGCACTTTTATATAGGAGAGCCCAGGGGACAAGCAGGGGACAAGAAACACTATTCCAGGTACACTGTAGCTGACATGACCAATGTGGTCTAAACACACTGTAGCTGCATCATGGAGGTGTACTCTAGTCACATCGCTGGCACTGTAGCCACGCTGCCTGTCATGCTCTTATCCTTGGCCTTGTCTTCTAGCTCCCGTCTCCGGGATCTTCGGGGATGTCAGGGGTATCTTGTACGGGATGAGGTAGCAGCGGGTATGACTCAGTTGGAGATGTCTCGGTCGAGGTAGAGTCGGCGTAGATGGCCCGAGGCATGGGTAACTCGGCCTATCCGAGTTACAGCAAACCCGGCTTAATCATGGACTTGAGACGGTGACCTACCCGAGCTCCTGGAACCTCGGTCCAAACCGAGAGGTGAATAGCTCGGTCGATGAGTAAAAGGCTTTGGCCTGACCGAGCCTGGGGAGTGTCAACGCAACCAAGACGAGGTCCAGACGAAGCTCGACCGAACTTGAGAAGTGTGGATGTTGTCGAGGCCCTGCCGAGGTAAAGTCATCTCGGCTCATAGCTAGCCCGATCTGGTGACACGTCGGCCTATCACGGAGCTGGTGATTCGGCCCAGCCCGACCCGGGTAACTCGTCCTAACCTGGGCGCGAGGAGTCTAGGCCCAGCCGGAGAGAGGAACACCTCGGCCCATACCGAGGTCTGCCGGAAACTCGCCCGCCGAGGGTGAAGCGACGTGGCCCAGCCGAAGCAAGGCAGCTTGGCCTGCTGAAGCGAGTCATCCCAGCTTGGCCTGCCGAAGCGAGTCATCCCAGCTTGGCATAGGCCCAATCCGAGCTCGGAGGAGACCCGGTTGAACCGAGGTAAGCTGAGCTTCGGCCCAGCCGAGATACACAGGCGCCAGAGTATAGAGGGTTCCGCCCACCGGGTATTTGGACCTCGGTCCATCCGAGATTGTAGAGGTAGCCCGGCCTGCCAATGCTCCGAGGTAAGTATCTCGGCCCAGTTTGCTTCTTTAGCTTTTTCTCTTATTTCTTATCTGTTTATTTATTGTTTCTGGCTCCTATTAGCTCCATACAACCTATAACTTTAGGGTACCAGGGATCACATTCCCGACATTAGTCCCCGAGGCTGCGGGGGACTCGTAAAGTCGCGCGCAGTCTTACAAAAATAAGTAACCATATCAATCAACCTCCACATACATAACCTCCTGCCTGCATGGGCACCATTATATGTCGGTTCTTGGCCCTCCTGGCCACCTGCGACATCCGGTTGACCGAGCTCACCCGAATCAACAACGAGATGGTCAGTTTGCACTGGAAACGTGTTGCATGCATGGGCACCATTATATGTCAGTTCTTAGTCCTCCTGGCTTTTACCGAACTCGGATGCCGCCAGCGTTGGCTAGCCCTCCTGGCTTTTACCGAACTCGGATGCCGCCAGCGTCGGTTAGCCCTCCTGGCTTTTACCGAATTGGGATGTCGCCAGCGTCGGTTAGCCCTCCTGGCTTTTACCGAATTGGGATGCCGCCAGTGTCGGTTAGCCCTCCTGGCTTTCACCGAATTGGGATGCCGCCAGTGTCGGTTAGCCCTCCTGGCTTTCACCGAATTGGGATGCCGCCAGCGTCGGTTAGCCCTCCTGGCTTTTACCGAACTCGGATGCCGCCAGCGTAAGATGGACCGACATAAACCTACAAGTATGTATCTCATATGTCTCGGTACTTCGGCCGCTCTGGGCATATCACATATCTCGATACCTCGGGCTCTTTGGGCGTATCACACATGTATCGGTACCTCGGCCTCTTTGGGCATATCACATATCTCGATACCTCGGGCTCTTTGGGCGTAACTCACATGTATCGGTACCTCGGCCTCTTTGGGCATATCACATATGTATCGGTACCTCGGCCTCTTTGGGCATATCACATATGTCGGTACTTTGGGCTCTTTGGGCGTAACTCACATGTATCGGTACCTCGGCCTCTTTGGGCATATCACATATGTCAGTTCTTAGCCACTCCGGGCGTATACTGACATAAATATCTCCAGCCACTGCTGGACTCACATAAGAATATCTCGAATGTCGGTTTTAGCCACTCCGGGCGTATACCGACATAGATGTCTCCAGCCACTGCTGGTTTGACATAACCATGTCTCAAATGCCGGTTTTAGCCCCTCCGGGCGCATACCGACATAGACGTCTCTAGCCACTGCTGGACTGACGTACAACCTGCAAAAACATAACTCAAAGGTTGCCTCTGGCTAACAAACATAAACAAAGATTTGGTATGCTAATGATGCCATGATACGCTGGCAAACAGAATAAACATCGATGTGGGATATGGAATGATGTCATGATATTGTGACAAACCAAAATAAACGGCGATCTGGGATGGGGAATGATACCGTGATATTGTGGTAAACCGAGATAAACGGCGATCTAGAGAGTACCGATAATGCTAGGATACCTTGGATGATTTTGACATAACCAATATAACCATGATACCTTGGATTTCCATTATGACCCGGATTTCCATTATGACCCGGATCTCAATTATGACCCGGATTTCCAGTATTTCCAATGTGGCCTGGATTTCCAAAATACCTCGGTAACGAACATTCTCAACAAAACCGATGTCACCTTCCAACGTTAGTCCAACATACATATCATGAAGAATATTTGACGGGAACAACAGTTATACTAGCCGAGGCAAACTAGCTACAGCACTTGATAGAAAACGAATCTAACAGCAGATACTATGCACAGAAAACTAGACTCGGTTTCCACCGAGTCCCCGAGTTACTTTTCTTATCTAGGAGAAGGTGCAAAACAAACTGGCTATCCAGTCCCCGGGTCAAGACATCTTGTCCCGGGTAGAACACTTAGACAAAAAGCGAGGGGGCAGTCCCCGAGTACTGTTTGAGACTGTCTATAAGCATGGGCAGACATATAAATGATACTTACAAAGCCAGGTTGTTGGAGAAGTCTTAACTCGGATATCCAAGTCTTAACTTGGATTCTCCCAGGATACCTCGGACTTCAGAACAGCTCGGATTCCAGAACAGCTCGGATTCCAGAACAGGTTGGATTCCAGAACACCTCGGATTCCAGAACAGCTTGGATTCCAGAACACCTCGGATTCGCACCGTAGCCAACTCGAAAATGAGTCAACACACGGGGACAATGTCGAAGTTGAGTCCCCGCGTTGATGACGAAGGTCCCATCCGAATTAATCCAGCAAGCGCCACTATCAGCCCCACGGTGGGCGCCAACTGTCGTGGTGGGATCACGCAGATGCCTAGGGGTAGGCTTAGTCTGGGGCCGAACGTACGCTTGAGGATTCGGGGAGGGATTGCGTGACGGAATCGCACACGAAGAATACTGCAAACACAAAGATCTACCCTGCTTCGGGGCCCTCATGAGGAGGTAAAACCCCTACTGCGGCATCTATCCTACTTTGGTGTATTCTCGTCTCATATGCGGTGTGTACAAATGCTCCTTGAGCTGTATACCTCTAAGTGGCTCTAAGTATGCCTCTAATCACTGCTAACCTCCAGAGAGGAGAGCTCCCGCGGGGGAAATGAGCCCAGGGGCCTCGTGTGCCCGTCCCTTTGCCTCTCCCCCTGGTGCTCTTTATATAGAGAGAGCCTAGGGGACAACAAGGGGACAAGGGGACAAGCAGGGGACAAGAAACACTATTCCAGGTACACTGTAGCTGACATGACCAATGTGGTCTAAACACACTGTAGCTGCGTCATGGAGGTGTACTCTAGTCACATCGCTGGCACTGTAGCCACGCTGCCTGTCATGCTCTTATCCTTGGCCTTGTCTTCTAGCTCCCGTCTCCGGGATCTTCGGGGATGTCAGGGGTATCTTGTACGGGACGAGGTAGCAGCGGGCATGACTCAGTTGGAGATGTCCGGTCAAGGTAGAGTCGGCGTAGATGGCCCGAGGCATGGGTAACTCGGCCTGTCCGAGTTACAGCAAACCCGGCTTAATCCTGGACTTGGAGACGGTGACCTGCCCGAGCTCCTGGAACCTCGGTCCAAACCGAGAGGTGAATAGCTCGGTCGACGAGTAAAAGGCTTTGGCCTGACCGAGCCTGGGGAGTGTCAACGCAACCAAGACGAGGTCCAGACGAAGCTCGACCGAACTTGAGAAGTGTGGATGTTATCGAGGCCCTGCCGAGGTAGTCATCTCGGCTCATAGCTAGCCCGATCTGGTGACACGTCGGCCTGTCACGGAGCTGGTGATTCGGCCCAGCCCGACACGCGGGTAACTCGTCCTAACCTGGGCGCGAGGAGTCTAGGCCCAGCCGGAGAGAGGAACACCTCGGCCCATACCGAGGTCTAACGGAAACTCGGCCCGCCGAGGTGAAGCGATGTGGCCCAGCCGAAGCAAGGCAGCTTGGCCTGCCGAAGCGAGTCATCCCAGCTTGGCATAGGCCCAATCCGAGCTCGGAGGAGACCCGGTTGAACCGAGGTAAGCTGAGCTTCGGCCCAGCCGAGATACACAGGCGCCAGAGTATAGAGGATTCGGCCCACCGGGGTATTTGGACCTCGGTTCATCCGAGATTGTAGAGGTAGCCCGGCCTGCCAATGCTCCGAGGTAAGTATCTCGGCCCAGTATGCTTCTTTAGCTTTTTCTCTTATTTCTTATCTGTTTATTTATTGTTTCTGGCTCCTATTAGCTCCGTACAACCTATAACTTTAGGGTACCGGGGATCACATTCCCGACATTAGTCCCCGAGGCTGCGGGGGACTCACAGAGTCGCGCGCAGTCTTACAAAAATAAGTAACCATATCAATCAATCTCCACATACATAACCTCCTGCCTGCATGGGCACCATTATATGTCGGTTCTTGGCCCTCCTGGCCACCTGCGACATCCGGTTGACCGAGCTCACCCGAATCAACAACGAGATGGTCAGTTTGCACTGGAAACGTGTTGCATGCATGGGCACCATTATATGTCGGTTCTTAGTCCTCCTGGCTTTTACCGAACTCGGATGCCGCCAGCGTCGGTTAGCCCTCCTGGCTTTTACCGAACTCGGATGCCGCCAGCGTCGGTTAGCCCTCCTGGCTTTTACCGAATTGGGATGCCGCCAGCATCGGTTAGCCCTCCTGGTTTTACCGAATTGGGATGCCGCCAGTGTCGGTTAGCCCTCCTGGCTTTCACCGAATTGGGATGCCGCCAGTGTCGGTTAGCCCCCTGGCTTTCACCGAATTGGGATGCCGCCAGCGTCGGTTAGCCCTCCTGGCTTTTACCGAACTCGGATGCCGCCAGCGTAAGCTGGACCGACAGAAACCTACAAGTATGTATCTCATATGTCTCGGTACTTCGGCCCCTCTGGGCATATCACATATCTCGATACCTCGGGCTCTTTGGGCGTATCACACATGTATCGGTACCTCGGCCTCTTTGGGCATATCACATATCTCGATACCTCGGGCTCTTTGGGTGTAACTCACATGTATCGGTACCTCAGCCTCTTTGGGCATATCACATATGTATCGGTACCTCGGCCTCTTTGGGCATATCACATATGTCGGTACTTCGGGCTCTTTGGGCGTAACTCACATGTATCGGTACCTCGGCCTCTTTGGGCATATCACATATGTCGGTTCTTAGCCACTCCGGGCGTATACCGACATAAATATCTCCAGCCACTGCTGGACTCACATAAGAATATCTCGAATGTCGGTTTCAGCCACTCCGGGCGTATACCGACATAGATGTCTCCAGCCACTACTGGTTTGACATAAACATGTCTCAAATGCCGGTTTTAGCCCCTCCGGGCGCATACCGACATAGACGTCACTAGCCACTGCTGGACTGACGTACAACCTGCAAAAACATAACTCAAAGGTTGCCTCTGGCTAACAAACATAAACAAAGATTTGGTATGCAAATGATGCCATGATACGCTGGCAAACAGAATAAACATCGATGTGGGATATGGAATGATGTCATGATATTGTGACAAACCAAAATAAACGGCGATCTGGGATGGGGAATGATACCGTGATAGTGTGGTAAACCGAGATAAACAGCGATCTAGAGAGTACCGATAATGCTAGGATACCTTGGATGATTTTGACATAACCAATATAACCATGATACCTTGGATTTCCATTATGACCCGGATTTCCATTATGACCCGGATTTCCAGTATTTCCAATGTGGCCTGGATTTCCAAAATACCTCGGTAATGAACATTCTCAACAAAACCGATGTCACCTTCCAACGTTAGTCCAACATACATATCATGAAGAATATTTGACGGGAACAACAGTTATACTAGCCGAGGCAAACTAGCTACAGCACTTGATAGAAAACGAATCTAACAACAGATACTATGCACAGAAAACTAGACTCGGTTTCCACCGAGTCCCCGAGTTACTTTTCTTATCTAGGAGAAGGTGCAAAACAAACTGGCTATCCAGTCCCCGGGTCAAGACATCTTGTCCCGGGTAGAACACGTAGACAAAAAGCGAGGGGGCAGTCCCCGAGTACTGTTTGAGACTGTCTATAAGCATGGGCAGACATATAAATGATACTTACAAATCCAGGTTGTTGGAGAAGTCTTAACTCGGATATCCAAGTCTTAACTTGGATTCTCCCAGGATACCTCGGACTTCAGAACAGCTCGGATTCCAGAACAGCTCGGATTCCAGAACAGGTTGGATTCCAGAACACCTCGGATTCCAGAACAGCTTGGATTCCAGAACACCTCGGATTCGCACCGTAGCCAACTCGAAAATGAGTCAACACATGGGGACGATGTCGAAGTTGAGTCCCCGCGTTGATGACGAAGGTCCCATCCGAATTAATCCAGCAAGCGCCACTATCAGCCCCACGGTGGGCGCCAACTGTCGTGGTGGGATCACGCAGATGCCTAGGGGTAGGCTTAGTCTGGGGCCGAACGTACGCTTGAGGATTCGGGGAGGGATTGCGTGACGGAGTCGCACACGAAGAATACTGCAAACACAAAGATCTACCCTGCTTCGGGGCCCTCATGAGGAGGTAAAACCCCTACTGCAGCATCTATCCTACTTTGGTGTATTCTCGTCTCATATGCGGTGTGTACAAATGCTCCTCGAGCTGTATACCTCTAAGTGCCTCTAAGTATGCCTCTAAGCACTGCTAACCTCCAGAGAGGAGAGCTCCCGCGGGGGGAAATGAGCCCAGGGGCCTCGTGTGCCCATCCCTTTGCCTCTCCCCCTGGTGCTCTTTATATAGAGAGAGCCCAGGGGACAACAAGGGGACAAGGGGACAAGCAGGGGACAAGAAACACTATTCCAGGTACATTGTAGCTGACATGCCCAATGTGGTCTAAACACACTGTAGCTGCGTCATGGAGGTGTACTCTAGTCACATCGCTGGCACTGTAGCCACGCTGCCTGTCATGCTCTTATCCTTGGCCTTGTCTTCTAGCTCCCGTCTCCGGGATCTTCGGGGATGTAACATCCCAAGATTTTGGAATGTTTAAAAATCACTAAAAATTGAAACTTTTGTTTTGGATAAAATATATTTCAAAAGGATGCATGCATTCATGATCATCATGTCCCCTTTGCATTTAAATTGTAATTTCTAGAATTTAATTTCAAACTAACAAACACTAAACTATAAATTCCATAAAAGGGCATATATAAGCTCAACACGTGCTTTTGATTTTTTTATTTATTTTGTGGACTAAGTGCTACCAAAATGTTCCCTTTATTTCAAGCTTTTAGAAACATATCTTTATGTACTTTTTTGAACTTGTTTGGTTCAAGTTTGATTTAAGTTTCGAGTTCAAACAATTAAAAACAGTACCAAAAAAAATATGTAAAGGACCAGCCAACCAGGCAGCCAGTTCGGCCCAAGAAGCAGGCCAGCCCAACACCATCGTTTCTTCTTCACGATCGTACCTGGCAAGAAGACCACAGAATGCAGAGTAACGTACGTTACTTGAAACTGCCAGCAAATTCTTCAATTTCTTCCGTTTCTCTTGTTCTTTGTCCACAAAACTTCGGGTATTTATACCCCATAACGCTAGGAATCCTATTCCCCCACCTTCCCCAACACTCCGGCCGCCAGGCTGCCTGAATTTCGGGCTGGAATCGACCTACCACCGCCGCAGCCATTGACGAGCTTCGGAGGTTGTCGCCGCCACCTCGCACAACCATAACCTCTATTTCTTTGTCCATCCTGTTACCCTCCTTATTTCACACCTTCCTGAAGTTTTCGTTTGGGAAACGGTGTACCAGGGAGCTTGAAATCGTCGCCGGAGCGCCGCCGGTACAGGAGCTCGGAGAGCAGTCGCTGCCGCCGTTTGGAGCAGCCGAGGACGTCGCCGAATACGCCATCGAGTTCGCCGTGACCGCCTCTGCCGATTCCTGCCGTCTCCAAGCCTGAAGGAGCAGCAGTACGCCGTCTACGATCGCAAGGAAGCCGCAGTTCGTCACCGTCGTCGTTTCTCCGGTGAGCACAACTGCTGTCCAGGATGAATTCATTCCTGGCAGGTACCGGCGAATCAGACGCTGCCGTGTGGCAAGAGCCCAGTCAGCATCTAGTCAGCCCCAGTCAAAGCGAACAGCTATTCACGCTGTGACACGTGTCGTGTATTTCTGTAAACTCGTATTTTCAAAACAGAGAATATGTTTATCTTGTAAAATTCATAACTTGAGCAATACTTGGCCAAAAATTATGTTCTTTATATCAAAATGTTTGGATTTTTATGAAGAAGACAGTGGGCATTAAAGTTTGCATCGTTGCATCATGCATATGGACCGAATTTACAGAAATCTAAAATAAGGTGTTATTGCCTTATAGTTTAATTTCTAAATGTTAAATAATTTAAAATTGTGATCATAAGCATCATGCATGTTTTAGATAACAGAAGGTGAACTTTATGTATTATTGCAAAGAAATTTGTGTTAGCTTGCATTTCTTCATGCATTCATATTTTCATGTATTGCCATAATTGTTTGTATATTGAACTTTGTGTTTTGTTTGAATAGATTGTGAGGATTGCCGATCGTTTTGTGAGTGCTGCAGCAACATGAACTTTTGTCAAGGCAAGTGATACCATAAACGACCCACTATTTTACTTATTGCACTTTTAGTATTTTCAGTAGTATGCATGACAGGCTTATTACTATTATATATTGCTTTGCGAACCATTTAGGATAGCCATATGACCACCTTGGTAGTGACCTATTATAATTTAGTGAAAGTACATGCTGCAAAAATGATTGTTTTATTGTAGATGTGATAAGTGAAAACTCCACTAAATTAATTTACCGCCTGGGTGGATTGGTTTGTTAGAGGATGATGTGAGTGGAGTGGCTATTCATGGGTCATTTCTATGGTTGTCTTGTTTACGCTCACTTGTGGTATGCCACCCAGGGCTTTGAGATTTGATGTTACACTGCGTCTAGTTGCTTACCGTGCAACCATTAGTCATATGGGCTCTGTCTTGATGGAGTATGTCGTATGAACCTGAATCCGTCGTGACCAGCATATGTAGAGGGTGTAGGTTGGTACGGGTCCGCAGGAGATTTGGGGGATTACTTCTGAAAAGTCTCGTCTCGATCCTCTCCTTTTCCTCCTCACTAAATGAGTGTAGAGGATAGTTTGGGTTGATCGGGTCTAATGGTGAAAGTGCACAAACTCTCGAGAGTCTAAAACTAAGATCTTAGCCGTGTCCCCGGTAACGGACATTTTGAGTGACTAAACAAGGTTGTCAACTGAGAATCTCTTCATTCCAATTTCATAATAAAATTTGCTGGGTGAACTCGGGTAAATGAGACACTGGATGCGTTCCAGGGTTGTGTCTCATAGTGTTATGTTGAGTTTTAAAACATTTTGTGAAAAGTAGGATAAAATTGGCTTTATGCAATTTGCCTCGAACCCCACTAGCCAAATATGCATGTAGAAATAGTCTTACAAAATTTATCCTCATAAGTGTCACTTGCCACCACAATTCAATTGTGCTGACCCAACAAATTTGGGCTGTAACTCACCGTTGCAGATTGTTCGGACCAGGAGTGAGGTCGTCTCTTCGAGCTTACAACCAACATGTTCGCCAGTGGCACATGGAGATGATGTAGCTCCATGTTATCTTTTGTTTATGCGTGTGAACTCTGAAATAATTGTTGAACCTTTTATATGTTTTAAGCTAGCCTTGGGCTATGCGCAGTTGTAATAAAATATTTTATGGATCATTCGTACTTGCGTTGTAATAAAGTTTGACATTACTGCATGGTATTACATTCTGTTGGTGAGTGCAAGTCTTACTGATCCAGAGACTAGCATATTTCGCAAAGTACCTATGCTTTTTAAGCAAGGGTGCTACAGATGGTATCAGAGCGTAATGTTGCTTGTAGACTCGAAACCTCTAGGATTGGTTGAAAACTATAAGTTTAGACACTACATGATAATTTCGAATTTCAAAAAATTTCTAATAAAAGTTTCACTATATTCTATTTTATCAATGTCTTGTACCTTCTTACCATGTTCATTTGATTTCTAATAATTCTTTTCTTTTCAAAAGCTCTTCAAGATGTGATTAGAGAGAGACTACCATTAAGCTCATATATCATTTTGCGACTCTTATTCGAGTATTGTTATGCGAGATTTTGATATTATCGCCGTCATTTTAGAGTATTGACCTATCAAAATGTGGTATGGCAGTACTAGTATGCTTTCTTTAGGACCTATATCGTACTAGAGGTGTTTTCAAAAACTATATTTTTTGAAATTTATAAATTATGGTTGTTTTAGTTTTGATTGCTTGTTTGTATGGATGTTTGTTGTTATTGTTTGTATGGGTAGAAACAATTTTTCTCTAGCTCTTTCAATCTCCACTCATCCATGCTAAACCAAACCAGACGCCTTATCCTTTTAACAACTAGTATCTATGGACCAGTTCCTTATGGTACTACCAGCTAGGTTACTTCATTTGTGAAGGAACAATGACATCCTTGCTCCATGCCAGTTGTATCCTAGGATACAACAAGTGAACCAACAAGAAGTAGAAATGATGGAACTGAAAATTTACAAGACGGCGTGGAAAGTATATCACATAAAGGAGGAGAAGTCGTGAAGAGACAACATCTTTGTGCTTACGTTGTGTAGTGTTTACGCAAACCCACTAGCTTGAGGACCGATAGTTTAGTTCAAGTCTGTCTTACAGATTGCAAACATTATGTGAGATAAGTGAGGTTTGACCGAGTGTTAGAATGCGAGATTCATCAAACTAAGTACAAGGTAATGAGTGAGTGCGACATGGATTGGCCCCCATGGCAAATACTCATATCATTCGCTTTGCTATAAGGAATGGTAAATCTTGAGTGACATACCTACAAGAGAGGCAATGATGATAAGCCTAAACCATAGAAATGTAAGATATATAACCCTATATTAGGCAAGTGTTGCCGAAACGTATGTTATCACGGTGAGGCCATCTTGAAGAAGAAACTCTACACCTGGAAGTTTTGACCTACTATGAGAGTATCGTTGGGTCTTGTAGTGTTTGCTTGGAAGCTTTCAGCTATGAAGATGAAGCCGTTGAGGACACCCACATCTGGTAAATGGAGATAGACCTCAAATCCCACACAAGGAGCTTGTAAATGTTATACCAGTAAATTCAGGACGATGAAGCAATACACAAGAGCGGAAGACAAGATTTTTAGACTGGCCACAAAAGTTTCTTTTAAGGGTGGTAGACCATCCAAATGCTCTAAACCCAGTTGTTCAAACCTATCTTTCTAGCCTTTTCGAATCTCGGGGACGAGATTCCTTTTAAGGGTGGTAGTTTGTAACATCCCAAGATTTTGGAATGTTTAAAAATCACTAAAAATTGAAACTTTTGTTTTGGATAAAATAAATTTCAAAAGCATGCATGCATTCATGATCATCATGTCCCCTTTGCATTTAAATTGTAATTTCTAGAATTTAATTTCGAACTAACAAACACTAAACTATAAATTCCATAAAAGGGCATATATAAGCTCAACACGTGCTTTTGATTTTTTTATTTATTTTGTGGACTAAGTGCTACCAAAATGTTCCCTTTATTTCAAGCTTTTCGAAACATATCTTTATGTACTTTTTTGAACTTGTTTGGTTCAAGTTTGATTTAAGTTTCGAGTTCAAACAATTAAAAACAGTACCCAAAAAAATATGTAAAGGACCAGCCAACCAGGCAGCCAGTTCGGCCCAAGAAGCAAGCCAGCCCAACACCAACGTTTCTTCTTCACGATCGTACCTGGCAAGAAGACCACAGAATGCAGAGTAACGTACGTTACTTGAAACTGCTAGCAAATTCTTCAATTTCTTCCGTTTCTCTTGTTCTTTGTCCACAAAACTTCGGGTATTTATACCCCATAACGCTAGGAATCCTATTCCCCCACCTTCCCCAACACTCCGGCCGCCAGGCTGCCCGAATTTCGGGCTGGAATCGACCTACCACCGCCGCAGCCATTGACGAGCTTCGGAGGTTGTCGCCGCCACCTCGCACAACCATAGCCTCTATTTCTTTGTCCATCTTGTTACCCTCCTTATTTCACACCTTCCTGAAGTTTTCGTTTGGGAAACGGTGTACCAGGGAGCTTGAAATCGTCGCCGGAGCGCCGCCGGTACAGGAGCTCGGAGAGCAGTCGCTGCCGCCGTTTGGAGCAGCCGAGGACGTCGCCGAATACGCTATCGAGTTCGCCGTGACCGCCTCTGCCGATTCCTGCCGTCTCCAAGCCTGAAGGAGCAGCAGTACGCCGTCTACGATCGCAAGGAAGCCGCAGTTCGTCACCGTCGTCGTTTCTCCGGTGAGCACAACTGCTGTCCAGGATGAATTCATTCCTGGCAGGTACCGGCGAATCAGACGCTGCCGTGTGGCAAGAGCCCAGTCAGCATCTAGTCAGCCCCAGTCAAAGCGAACAGCTATTCACGCTGTGACACGTGTCGTGTATTTCTGTAAACTCGTATTTTCAAAACAGAGAATATGTTTATCTTGTAAAATTCATAACTTGAGCAATACTTGGCCAAAAATTATGTTCTTTATATCAAAATGTTTGGATTTTTATGAAGAAGACAGTGGGCATTAAAGTTTGCATCGTTGCATCATGCATATGGACCGAATTTACAGAAATCTAAAATAAGGTGTTATTGCCTTATAGTTTAATTTCTAAATGTTAAATAATTTAAAATTGTGATCATAAGCATCATGCATGTTTTAGATAACAGAAGGTGAACTTTATGTATTATTGCAAAGAAATTTGTGTTAGCTTGCATTTCTTCATGCATTCATATTTTCATGTATTGCCATAATTGTTTGTATATTGAACTTTGTGTTTTGTTTGAATAGATTGTGAGGATTGCCGATCGTTTTGTGAGTGCTGCAGCAACATGAACTTTTGTCAAGGCAAGTGATACCATAAACGACCCACTATTTTACTTATTGCACTTTTAGTATTTTCAGTAGTATGCATGACAGGCTTATTACTATTATATATTGCTTTGCGAACCATTTAGGATAGCCATATGACCACCTTGGTAGTGACCTATTATAATTTAGTGGAAGTACATGCTGCAAAAATGATTGTTTTATTGTAGATGTGATAAGTGAAAACTCCACTAAATTAATTTACCGCCTGGGTGGATTGGTTTGTTAGAGGATGATGTGAGTGGAGTGGCTATTCATGGGTCATTTCTATGGCTGTCTTGTTTACGCTCACTTGTGGTATGCCACCCAGGGCTTTGAGATTTGATGTTACACTGCGTCTAGTTGCTTACCGTGCAACCATTAGTCATATGGGCTCTGTCTTGATGGAGTATGTCGTATGAACCTGAATCCGTCGTGACCAGCATATGTAGAGGGTGTAGGTTGGTACGGGTCCGCAGGAGATTTGGGGGATTACTTCTGAAAAGTCTTGTCTCGATCCTCTCCTTTTCCTCCTCACTAAATGAGTGTAGAGGATAGTTTGGGTTGATCGGGTCTAATGGTGAAAGTGCACAAACTCTCGAGAGTCTAAAACTAAGATCTTAGCCGTGTCCCCGGTAACGGACATTTTGAGTGACTAAACAAGGTTGTCAACTGAGAATCTCTTCATTCCAATTTCATAATAAAATTTGCTGGGTGAACTCGGGTAAATGAGACACTGGATGCGTTCCAGGGTTGTGTCTCATAGTGTTATGTTGAGTTTTAAAACATTTTGTGAAAAGTAGGATAAAATTGGCTTTATGCAATTTGCCTCGAACCCCACTAGCCAAATATGCATGTAGAAATAGTCTTACAAATTTTATCCTCATAAGTGTCACTTGCCACCACAATTCAATTGTGCTGACCCAACAAATTTGGGATGTAACTCACCGTTGCAGATTGTTCGGACCAGGAGTGAGGTCGTCTCTTCGAGCTTACAACCAACATGTTCGCCAGTGGCACATGGAGATGATGTAGCTCCATGTTATCTTTTGTTTATGCGTGTGAACTCTGAAATAATTGTTGAACCTTTTATATGTTTTAAGCTAGCCTTGGGCTATGCGCAGTTGTAGTAAAGTATTTTATGGATCATTCGTACTTGCGTTGTAATAAAGTTTGACATTACTGCATGGTATTACATTCTGTTGGTGAGTGCAAGTCTTATTGATCTAGAGACTAGCATATTTCGCAAAGTACCTATGCTTTTTAAGCATGGGTGCTACAGGGGATGTCAGGGGTATCTTGTACGGGACGAGGTAGCAGCGGGTATGACTCAGTTGGAGATGTCCCGGTCGAGGTAGAGTCGGCGTAGATGGCCCGAGGCTTGGGTAACTCGGCCTGTCCGAGTTACAGCAAACCCGGCTTAATCCTGGACTTGGAGACGGTGACCTGCCCGAGCTCCTGGAACCTCGGTCCAAACCGAGAGGTGAATAGCTCGGTCGACGAGTAAAAGGTTTTGGCCTGACCGAGCATGGGGAGTGTCAACGCAACCAAGACGAGGTCCAGACGAAGCTCGACCGAACTTGAGAAGTGTGGATGTTGTCGAGGCCCTGCCGAGGTAAAGTCATCTAGGCTCATAGCTAGCCCGATCTGGTGACACGTCGGCCTGTCACGGAGCTGGTGATTCGGCCCAGCCCGACACGCGGGTAACTCGTCCTAACCTGGGCACGAGGAGTCTAGGCCCAGCCGGAGAGAGGAACACCTCGGCCCATACCGAGGTCTGACGGAAACTCGGCCCGCCGAGGTGAAGCGATGTGGCACAGCCGAAGCAAGGCAGCTTGGCCTGCCGAAGCGAGTCATCCTAGCTTGGCATAGGCCCAATCCGAGCTCGGAGGAGACCCGGTTGAACCGAGGTAAGCTGAGCTTCGGCCCAGCCGAGATACACATGCGCCAGAGTATAGAGGATTCGGCCCACCGGGGTATTTGGACCTCGGTCCATCCGAGATTGTAGAGGTAGCCCGGCCTGCCAATGCTCCGAGGTAAGTATCTCGTTCCAGTTTGCTTCTTTAGCTTTTTCTCTTATTTCTTATCTGTTTATTTATTGTTTCTGGCTCCTATTAGCTCCGTACAACCTATAACTTTAGGGTACCGGGGATCACATTCCTGACAAGTCGTCTTCTGAAGAAACAATTCTTTTAGATGAGGGTCCCGCACGACTGAAGTTAACGGTGTCCGTGTGTCCTCCTCTTCTGGTACCACCTGATGATCATCATCGTCTTCTTCAACATGATCGTCTTCTTGCCCCTCGTCGTTATTGTCTTGCTGCTCTTCCTGACCATTTCCTGCCGCCGCATCATCATTTTCATCATCTTCTATCCAACGAGTGTGGCCATCCATGAAACCACGCCTGAGCAGGTGTTCCAGCAATTCTCCGGTAAATAGAGTGAAGCCGACCTCCAATTTGCATGTTCGAGACGGACATTGCATATATTTGCGTTTATTCTGCAGCATGTCTTCCGTCGCGTGTCTCAAGTATGTATTCACGACACGTTCACTCATAATAACCATTATCACCTGCACGTTGTAGAATCAAGACAACAATTAATCACCATTTTATATTTTATCGGGTTTCACGAAAAAATTCGCCATGACCTTCCTACAAATAGGACCTAAGGAGAGTGCCAAAAGTTGCCGAAACGGAAAATGAATCAACATTCCGGCATGGTATTGGCACCCTCATTATTAATTTCACATATCACAACACAAATTTATTCATCACAACAAAATTTCACACATTCCAAGCCATTTCATCATTTCGCATGGTTATGAGCGCATTTTATCCGACCAAATTTTAAGAATATGCATTTATATCGATAAAAGATCACCTTAATAAGTAAAACGCACGTAAAAAAACCGCGGAAGTCGACCGGAGATGAAATCTAGATCTTGAGATAAGAGTGACTTGAGTGGATTTTTTTTTGTCAAAGTTGGATGTGGGAGAGAGATTTAGTGGGATCTATCAACTATATAAGTTTTTATTGTCTAAAAGTGATGAATTTGATAGGAAAAGTAGCCACAAATGAGCAAAACTCGAGCTAGTGAGAGAAGCAGGTGTGAGGTGCAATAATGGAGGGAAGGGGTTGGTGGCCGCATTTATGCCACTTTCCCAGGTTATCGCTGGCTGACGAATATGCGTGCCCGCCAGCGGTAGTTAACTTACCGCTGGCGGCCGGTCTGGAACACCCGCCAGCGGTAACCTGGGATATTTTTTCTCCGGATGGGCACAGCCGAGCCAGTTACCGCTGGCGGGGACCCAAAACCGTCCGCCAGTGGTAAGTTTCGTACCTCTGGCGGGTACTTAATCCGTCCGCCAGCGGTAGTTTACCCCACCTCCTCGCAAATTCCTGCTACTACCGCTGGCGGGCAGAATGGGCGTCCGCCAGCGGTACGTGCAAAACCAGTGGCGGGCTCCGAAACCAGCCCGCCAGCGGTAGTAACGCTGGCGGACGGAAATGGCGTCCGCCAGCGGTAGGCTGGTGGCTATAAGCACATTCCTACTAGTGTGATGCACTTTGATCTTGTTTGCCGTTCGTGAACTCTTTCCTTATTTCCTTAGGAATGATGAACCACCATGTTTAGTAGTTTGTACTATATGACGAACATCCATTCGATTAGTAGTTAGGACTGCAACGATTTTATTAGGTACGACCGTCATGGTTATAGTTATTTGCTTGTAGGTTGATATCATGTTAAATTTATGGGCGTGGCTACTTTACGAGCGTGCGAGTGCTCGCGCGAATTCGGACAGCCCCACGCGTAGGAGTTCCGACAGCGTCGCGACAAAAGACTTCCTCCGCGCCGAGAAGAAGATGAACAGGACCTCGCCGTGGAGACACGTCAGCCCCCCAATCTTCTTCTACCTTGGGCCGCCGCCTTCCTCTCCTCTCCTTCCACTGCCGTGTTCGTCTCCTCCGGCTGCGACGCCGCGCCTCGCTGCCGCTCGCCGCCGGCGTCCCCGCCTCCGACGAGCAAGCTGCCTAATCTGAGCGGCGGTCACCGCGATATGGCCCCCACCCGCACCTGTTAACCCTGTTCCCTCGCCTCCACCGGCGACGTAGCTGCTCGCTGCCGCTCGCGGCGCCGTCCCCGTCTCCGGCGAGGTCCTGTCCGAGGCCTTGCCGGCGTCGCCGTGCCTCGCTGTCGCTCGCCACGGCGCCCCCGTCTGCGCCCTCGGGCTTCGCTCTCCTCTCCTTCCACTGCCATGTTCCTCTCCTCCGGCTGCGACGCCGCGCATCGCTGCCGCTCGCCGCCGGCATCCCCGCCTCCGGCGAGGAAGCTGCCTAATCCGAGCGGCGGTCACCGCGATATGGCCCCCCACCCGCACCTGTTAACCCTGCTCCCTCGCCTCCACCGGCGACGTCGCTGCTCGCTGCCGCTCGCGGCGCCGTCCCCGTCTCCGGCGAGGTCCTGTCCGAGGCCTTGCCGGCGTCGCCGTGCCTCGCTGCCGCTCGCCACGGCGCCCCCGTCTGCGCCCTCGGGCTTCGCTCTCCTCCGGCTGCGCCGCCGTCTTCGAGCCTATCCGAAGGAGGAAGAAGACCACGTGGGGGTGGGACCCACCCACGAGCAGCGCTGCCCAATCGCGCGAGCAGTCGCGCGCTCGTCAACGAGCCTATCCGTAAATTTATGTGTAGTGCGTAGTTTGTTAAGTTCACGTCTAGTGAGAAGAGGTGACCACAAACATAGGTACAAGTAACCAAATATGGTGTCATTGCATCGTGAGAGCAATTTTTTCTCGCGCGTAGACAACCAACCACGGGGTACGAAACGACCACCTCATACAATATGCGCAACCAAATAGGATTCAAAACATGCCTCTCAAGTGGCTCTACCGAAACAGGCTCACGGGCCTAATTGGACCGATAGATGAAATAGCTAGAGATAGACACACCCCGTGTTCTAAAAAAATGAAGTCTAAGAGCAGCTGTAGCAAATATCGGAAACGAAAATAAATTATCATTTATACTTTTCGGTGAAAATGGCCCCGATCACATTCCGCAAAATGGGTTGTGTCGCAATTTTTTTTGCAGTAAACAGAAACAAGGGATCAATCCCACACACCTGGTATGAGCACCCATTTTCTAGGTTTACTGCATACACTCGCTTGCTTGGCACGACGGATGTTTCATTTTTGCCTTATATGCGCCGCCGCGGCCGTCAATCACGTCGTCAGCAGTGCCACCATGGACAACTTTGTACTGCTATCCATCGGTTCTGCTATCACACGCCCGCAATCGACTCCTTCCGCCGCCGAGCCTCCATCGTGCTGCCCGCGCCTCTTTCACCGCGTCCAAGCGGCATGGCAAGCACATCGCCACAGGGGACGACACGGCCGCATCCTTCGCGTTCTTCCGACGATGGGGCAAACATCCGGCCTGCCTCTGCAGGTGCCAATTCAGTGGCAAAAGTCGGCCGCTTCCGGGCCGATGAAGACGAAGAAGGTTGTGGCTCGCGTAGCCACTTCACCTCCGGTACGGGCGAGTGGGACCGATACTTCGACCGTCACCGACTCCTTTTTTTGCATTTTCCACCACCGTATATTCAACAGAGAACCAAATACATAGTATCCAGTACAAATACAGCAAAGCAATACGTAGGGGGAACAAACCAAGAAACGAGATCGGCAACATCACCGGCGTCGAGGACGAAGACCACCAGCCGCCACCATGCCACAGTCAGGGAGAAATTTGCCCTATGAGAGACGACGCCTTGCACGTCCGCCGCGCCGCGGCGGAACCTATGACGATGAACGACCTTGGCGACCGCCCCCCTGTCCCAGCGAAACCACCTTGCCGCGGCCGTCTTCGGAGTCGCCGCCGGAAGCCACCGAAGAACTCGAAACTTGAGAACTTGGAGGCTCCGCCGTCCTCGGAGCCAACCAAGGGAGCGACGCCCACGGCACCTCCGCGGAGATGCAAGGGCGCCCGTGGCGGTGGATCGAAGCCGACGCTCCACAGAGCGCCGCCGCCGGAGAGGAGATCCACCGCCCCCAAACACCAGCCGCCGCGCCTCCACCTCCAGAACGCCGGCGACCTGCAACCAAAGGACTCCTACACTATATACAGGACACGAGACGAGGATCCCCCGGCCTCCCGCCGCCGAGGCGGCCGGCGGAGGCCGAGGGATCGAGCGAATCGAGCCGGCGAGGTGGAGAGCTCCGGCGGGATCCAAAAATCGCCTTCCCCTACAGTAGACGGGAGGGGATAAGGTCACGCGACATCTGCTTCTTCAAAGACAACAGACCGTCACCGACTCCGGTACCCACAACATGCTAGACAATTAGACCGGGAGGTATAAATGACAGACATATTCTCGAAATGTGTGTCTAATTGGTCTAGATGCTTAGTTTTTTCATTTTTGCATTGTATATTTTGGATGCATTACCTATTTGGTACGTGAGCATGTTGGAGGAGGCTGCGTTCCACATCGATGACATGCCTCTAGATTTATCCAATCAAGAAATTTGTGTTGATATGGAACCTAAGTTGTGTCTGGTGCTTCTCAAACCAAAGAAAATGGAAGATCAAATAGAACCGTGACTTAGACGGAATTCGAGGATATTGTATTGGCAAGGCATAGGAGAAGTGAGGCTTGATACGGTGACCGACAATGATAAAACGATGAGAAGTTTTGACAGCGTACTAGAACAAGTTTCATCGATTGATGCTAAAACCAACACCTCGCTTGTTGAGAGCTTTACAAGTTAGATACAATGTCAAAAAAAAATCTTATAGCCGTGGAGTGGTTATTTGTAACAAGTGAGGAATGCTCTTCCAACTGGTTGCACCATTGATAACTATGTGAGTTTTGTCGGTCATTTGTCTCATTGTGAATGTGTCCACCTAAAATGTGAGCAAACTTGTCTTTTGCAAATTTTCCAATGCAGGATGACATTGCATAGAAAAATACAAGCAAATTACCGCCTCCAAAGTAAAGATTTTTTGCTTCAACATTATTGGAAATTGTTTGAGCGTAGTGAGAAGTGGAAGTTGAGATATCAAGAAACTCCTCCGCCGAGGAAAGGAACACCGACATCGGATTGGATGATGATGATAATGGTGAAGAAACACTGACATCGGGAAGAAACGTTGTTAAACCAGATGAAAGGAGGAAGGGAAGAAGAAGGTCAATGCCAAACATGAGGAAGAAGATCAATGATTTGTTAAAGTTAAGAAAGGAAATGACGACTCAACCTTTGCAAACAAAAAAGAGTTGGTTGACAAGAAACAACGAGATAAGATGACTACAAATTAGAAAAAATGAGGCAAAGAAGATGGCCAAAGATTGCGCGAAGCAAAATGTGAACGACTCCTTGAGAAGAACAAGATGAGGCAAGAGGCCAGGTCATTGCCGAGTAGAACAAGCTAATGATGATAGATCTGCGATATGTGGAAATTCGAAGGAAGAGATCTTGCGACAGAGCATGTCTTGGGTCGAATGATGTGAGAGTTTTGCTTAGTGGTGGTGGAATGGAGGAGATGGCAACGATGATGTTGTTTGATCATAGGGCATTGGATTCATGTTTTTGGTTATTTATGGTGGCCCATGCTTTTGGATTGAAAACTCTCGTTAAGTTTATAATTTAATCGTTTGTAATTTTTTTTTTCTAATGTTGAGTATACAACTTATTGTCTGATATCACTTAGTGAAATTGAGAAAACTATTGTCTAAAGGGTTAAGTGCATTTTTGGTCCCTCAAGTGTTGCAAAAGTTTAACTTTGGTCCTTTAACTTTATTCTGGTCTAAACGTGGTCCTCAAGCTCATCCGACGCGGGGATCCATTATACAATTAGCATGCACGTTTAACGACACAAATCTCAATCACTCTCCGTACAATCATATCTCACCTACGGATTCTGTGATCACTCTCACAAATGAAGTGTTTGAGGACCACGTTTAGACCAGAATAGAGTTAATGGACCAAAGTTAGACTTTTACAAAACTTGAGGTACCAAAAGTGCACTTAACCCTTGTCTAAATGCTAAAATTTGTCAAAATGGCTAGCCTACAGGTCATGTGCTGGAGTCCATTTCTTCCACATGGCTTTTCCAGTTTTCCTCTCCAACATCCCGTCTTCTCCCCAAGCTCCGACCCAACCCAATGCGGCTCTAAATTCTCACATACAGTTGATCAGCACGTAGATCCGCCCCGAGGCGGAGTTCTTGCGAGCTCGATGAGCAGCCAGGGATTCGGTCCGGGGAGCCCCAACTCCTTCCGCTACCCTAGAGCCGACTACGATCTCGAGTCCGGGATCTCCGCAAGGCACGCAAGCCCAAGAACTCGCATCTCGATGCCCCTGCCCCACTGAGCTCGGCGCTGATGAAGATCCGGTACTTCTACGAGGCGCACCCCGTCGCGGTCGCCCTCATCCTGCTGTCCTTCGGGCTGAGCGTCCTGATCCTCCTGTCCGTGTACGAGACCCGGTTCAGGACGATGCGGAGCGGCGGCAGTGAGGTCGGGGGGTACCCATTTCCGGCCCTCCGCAACCTCGTCATGGTGGCCGGGCATTCGATTTACACGAGCGCCAGCTGCGGGAAGACCGACCGCGAGGACTCGTGGTTCTTGGAGCCGTACCAGAAGCACCCCGGCCAGGCGGCCACGTTCTTGACGCATATCAAGGAGGGGGTGGAGATCGCAGCCAGGGATCAAGGCGCGCTCCTGTTGTTTAGCGGTGGGGAGACGAGGAAAGATGCGGGGCCGAGGAGCGAGGCGCAGAGCTACTGGGCTATTGCAGAATCGAAAGGCTGGTTTGGTGAGTTTCACGTTACTTGAACATTCCTCCTCTTGTTCTTTAGTAAGATTATCATTGGCACAATATGGATTGAAAATGTATTGCTGATTGGGCCTTTCGAAGGCTGTTAATCGTTTATATCGTGAGCTTCAAACTGCAAGGCCTAGATGTTCAATTACTTCTGTCTACTACACACTCAGTTTTTGCTATAAAAAAACCTAAACACTCAGTTGCTCTGATAAAATGGAAAACACACGGCATTCTTTTTAAAATTCTATACATATATGTTGATGCATGATCAGAGTTCAGCTTATTAATCCATTTCTGAAACGTGGATAGTTAGAATGTTGGATCAAAGGGGTTGAAGTTTCCTGAAGTTTATAGTGTTTACTTTCTTATCTCAGTTCAGTAGTATAACCATTGTTTATGCATCCAGTTTGAGTTTGTTAGTTATTTTGCCAACCATCCGTAAAGAGCTTCTCGTTGGTTCTATGTGCTTGCACAGGAAATGATGATAGTGTAAGGAGCCGGGCACTCACGGAGGAGCATGCACGAGATAGTTTCGAAAATCTCTTATTTAGCGTTTGCCGTTTCAGAGAACTCACTGGAACATACCCACAAAATATAACTGTAAGTTTTTCCCCTTTTCTTGAGACTTTCTGCTGAAACCTTATTTCACCTACTCCATTACTGGTTGGTAATGCATTTTCTGTACTCCAGTTAATTCCTGAATGTCAGATAGTGTTAGCTAATCTGCAGCTCTGAATATTTTGTTGCCTAGGTCGTAAGCTATGATTTTAAGGAGGAAAGGTTCGCACAATTGCACAGATCTGCACTCGGGTTCCCCGAAGAAAGGTTCTTCTTCTCAGGCACCCCAGGTGCACCTGAAGCAAAGGAATCAGCTTTGAAAGGTGAAGCTTCTGTCAGGTCTCAGTTCCAAGAAGATCCATATGGATGCCTTGGGTCTCTTCATGTAAAGAGGCTCAAGAGAGACCCGTTTCACCGTACCATTCCGTACCCCAATGGCTGCCCTGAATTGAAGGTCTGTTCTCCTATTGCGGTATGGTGCCCTACTCTGGGAACCTTCCTTGGACTCACTAGTGGAAAAGGATGATGTTTGGACTGAACTTCAACTCTCACTGTGGAATCCAGCATTCTTGTTTTCCCCCTGTTTCTAAGCTGACAGAATATATATCCATATTTCTGTCTTATGTGCGAGGGAGAAGATAGATTTTTTCGTAATGGAAGCAGGTCACATAGTCAATATATATAGTTTGTTCCTACTTTCTGTGAGGTCTCCACTGAAAACTGTGAATTTGTTTGTACACATGCTCTGTACAACTAGCAGTAGAAACAAATAAACTTAGAAATTGTAACTGCAGCTTGAACTGCATCTATGGAAACTGGAAATACCATGAAAGTGTATGTGATATCCTGGTATTTTTCCATGGTGAAAAGAACTTTTTTTGGTTTTTGACTTTTGAGGCAGGAGCTTTGGGAGTATATGTACTAACTTCCTATAATATGATCAGGTTTCAGACATTAATGCAAACGTTCTTTAGCGTGATTAGAATCCGAGAATGGTTCAGAATTGAATTAAATACTGCCAAAACACATGACCTTTAGACATGGACACTATTTTAAGTTACAAGTGTAATGATATTATTTTCATTTGAACAATCTCCATTGTTTTTTGCAGTTATATCAATAGTTGAAGTTGAGCTCCAAACTTAGTGTCCTGTCACCAAACCTGAATTGTCCAACGAACTGCTTCTCTGCAAAATTTCATCCATTTTAGTTGATGAAGCAGTTCGTCCACTGTGCACGAGCAAAACTTGCAAATGAACAGATCATAAGTTTTGTGGCATAGATTGCGATGATGCTCCTACTTTCTACAGTTCTTTTGGTTTAGACGTGAGCATCAGGATATATACGTTCTTTATATTGTATAACTGTTTCCTTCTTCCTTTCCAATCCCCTTTCAGAGGTGTGCTGCATTACACCTTCATTGAATAAGTCGAGATTATCCAAATGATTAGTATTGAGCAAGGTAAGTCTATATCATACTCCGTACATTGCACCAGCAGTTTCCGCGACATTGTCGAGGCGCCCCTCAAATGCTGCATCTACACCTGGGGCCCTGGCTGGCTATCCACGGCAAATGCCACACTGCTGACTGCTTGATGAAGAAGGGCTGGCCCCGTAACGCGGCTTGCGTCATGTGCCTGGGCGAGCCGGAGTCCGCGCTGCATCTCCTCGCCAGTCGCCACTTGCACCGTCGCCGTCAGACTTTGGAGGAAGATCCTGGCCACGACAACGAGGAAAAGCTGTGTGTCGCTGGTGCATCTTACTTGGTGGACGCTTCTTTTTTCCCGTTTTAGGCTCTGTACATCTTATACTTCTCTTCTAATGAATTGAAAAGCAGGCCAGACTGCATTTTCGTCACACAAAAATGTGCTAGTACTAAATATCCTGCCGTCTATTTGGCAGTAACTTAGATGCTTTACACTGCTGTTTATAACAAACATAAATGCTCCTATTAGAGAGTACTTAGTCCAGACATATCGCTGGTAGTGGGGTTGGCTTTGATGAAAAAAAATGTCTGATTTAATTATAATCTACAGCCTCATTTTTAGCAAAGTGCATTTTCGCTTCCAACTTTTTTTCCGTTCACAAACTGTATTTTGCAGAGATAAAAATATCTTAAACTATTTCCTTCTCTTACAAAATAATGTTAGGAATAGAGAGGTTCCTAGCTCGTGCAGGTTGAATAGGTTGATGGAGTGGAGATTTGGTGCTCCTGAGCAACACTGATCTCACTATTTTAAAAAAATCAAAACATATATTTAATAATACAAGTTTAACACGGTGGTAGATGATCTATACAAATAGTAGTGTTCCTAATTACCGCACATAAATCTCAATTCTGCTTATACAAGACAATGTACAACAAAGATTGAAAAAAAAAGCACGCTATCAGCAGGTCTTCGGGGTGACATTAACTGAATTCTTCAGTTTCACGTTGTTGCATATGCTTGTTGTGGTAGCGCTCTTTTGCCCCTTAAAAAGGAGCTTCACGTCTTGCAACACAATGTCACGGCAACGGACTGTGTCACTGCAGTCTAGTTTGATCGCATCTTTTGTTGCACTTGTGCCTCGTATATTTTTAAATTGAATGTTGCTAAACTCCACCGCCGAAGTTTGTTTCTCGCATGCCTTACGCTTCAAAGGATCGGGCATAGTGCAGTAGTTCTGGTCAACGATTAGAGGATTCTTGACATTACTCATTGTTATATCTTCGAAGGTGATGTCTTTGGCATATCCCTTTCCTCCTTGCCATGACTTGATGCGGACACCATTCATTGTGCCCGATATGTGGGCCTTATAGATTGTAACATTTGAAACCCGTGCCTCAGAGTTGTTGTCACCTAAGCTTCTAACGCTTATTCCATGACCTGGTCCACATGTTATTCTCGAAGCAAACAGATTTTCGGTGCCGGTCTCGATTGACAAGCAATCGTCCCCGGTTTTAATGTTGCAGTCCATCACTTGGATATTCTTGGCACGAGCAATGTGGATTCCATCGTTCTCTGGACTGTCCTCCGGCGCTGTGATTGTGACGCGCTTTAGAAGCACCTCTTTATAGTCTTCGACCGACATGTGAATTTGCTGGCTGTTCAAAAGCTTGATATTCACCACCTTTAGTTGATTGCACTTGCTAAGCAACAAAGCCATTGGGGCGTGTGAGCATTTTAGCTTCTTGTCCACTCGACATGAATTTTTCCACCATGTCTCGCCGTTCCCATCTATGGTCCCGCCACGGTCACGGTTAGGCCGTCAACATTGCTAAACACGATCCACTTATGCCCGTTGTCCTTTGGCCAACTAGATCTAGCGGGAGCCACCAATTTTCCTTCGAGCCTGAATGTAATGCTAGACTTGCATTTACCCGAGAACGTGATCTGCTTGAGTAGATAGGTCTTCTCCTTTGGAACGAGAAAGGTGACCGGCTGAGACGAGGAGCAAGCTGCGATCCATGCTTTCTCAAACGCCGGTGTGTCATCCTATTGGCCGTCGCCGACAGCCCCGTAGCTTCCCACGTTGACGACGTTCATGCTCTTCTCTCCAAGTTTACGGCCATGCCGAGATGCCCCGTGGCGGCGCACGAGAACCTCGTTGATTCGACTAGGCTCCTTCTTCTCTCTTAGTTGGCGGCGCGCGGTAACGACGTGAGCACCGGCCGGCAGCAAGAGGACCAATAATACGACGATCAAAAGTGCTGCCAGCGATATGAGTGCACGCGAGGCCATCTTGTCCAAACGCTGCGACTTGTGCTCGCGCAGCAAGAACTAGCTAAGCTTTAGACGCCCTTGATCGGCCTTACGATTCTTGGTATGTAGCTAGCTGATTGTGGTGTGCTTGACGACGGGGGAGAGGCACATATTTATACATTATACCGGAGAAAAGGTGCATAGCTCATCCCACTCGATCGGTGATTAATTACTAATTCCGAATCCAGCTCACTCCTACTGTAGCTAGGAGCCACGAGGCAGTTCGGACCTGCATGCCATGTTCGGGCTGCAGGTTCCGACATATCCGAGTTCAACTTTGAGGCAGGGTCGTGCACGTCAGCACGTCCGAATCGGACTGGTGCAATTACAATTCAGCGCGTCGTCATGCTAGCTGGAGCTCTCATCTCCTAGCAAGAGCAACAGCTTCTCGTTGCACAGTCTTTGGCCGCACCACGCGCGATGACCGGACATGCGTGTTATGGCCGCCATTTCTGGCGAGATGGAGTCATGGAGCTGCGCCGGCACGAGCTCGCCACGCTCGACACGATGGCCATGGACCTAGAGCTCAAGACCCGAGTACAAGCTGACCTGGAGTTTCTGAAGGGCTGCGTGTACTACCACCGGCTAGGCTGCCTGTGGCGACGGAGCTACCTTATGTACGGACCGCACGGCGTAGGCAGCCATGATTGGTGGCAGTGCTCACCGTGCTCGATCGCCGCGTTGGTGGTGAGTGCAACGATCTCGGTGCGATCAGCTGGTCGCCGGTAGGTGCCGCACGAGCGCGTCCTCCTGCATGAGCTTCTTCGTAGCGAACGCCAGACTGATCAGCGTCACGGTGAGCGGCAGGCCCTCCGTTGAGATTGCTGGTCGTGGTGACGCCGCGCCGTGACGGAGCCTGGCTAGCCATTCCGGAGTCCGGCCGCGTGTAGCAAATCCATTGGGGGCTGAATAATAAGGGGGAGCTAGACCTCGTCGTCCGGTTGACGTCCACGGCATGTTGGCGCAGCACGGCCGTCCGCTGCTGCTCAACATGCACCAGCACTACGCTGCTGGTCTCTATCCAGAAGTTGTCTACTTGACAAAACATAAATAGAAAGCACTTGAAAAGTTCAACAAATTCAGTTGGAAGTACAAAATCAACTCGGTAAGAAGATTAACCTCTCACGACCGGGTCGATGAGGTGAGTACATGAGCCACATGTTTGATGACCATTTGAAAAGTTATGGAATAGTTCCACAGCTCACTCCGTCAAGTACCTCCTAGAGAAACGATGTGTCAAAAAGGCGGAATCAGACGTTGTTAGACATGTACTCCCTCCGTCCATAAACTAATGTCTCAACTTTGGGTAAATTTACATGTATTTACACACTAAAATATGTTTAGATAAACTTGAGACATCCTTTTATGGACGGGACGGAGGGAGCACGAAAATAATGAGTCACACATGTCTATCTTTGTTGTTCTGGGGTTAAACTTTACTAATTGTATCGTCACACTAAATAAGGTATCATCGAAGTCAATACATAAGACACCATATTTGTTATGGATCGGTAAAAACCTAGTTTGTCTTTTCTTAATATTTGGGGTTGTGAGGATATTTTCAAGGGTTTCAGTCGGACAAGTTTAATTACATCCGAGTCGCATAACTGTGTGTTCGTGGGGTTTCCAAAAGAAACCTCGGGTTACTATTTCTACATTTGCGAGAGGGACAAGTGTTCGTTACTCCGAACGAAGTCTTTTTCGAGGAAGAATTTCTCAATCGGAAGGAATAAGAGTACGGTGTGACTCGAAGAAGTTCGAGTGGAGTCGGTCTAGAGCGACTAAGCTACCACCTTGGAGGCAAATTCGGTGGTGGAACCAGGGGTTCAGGATGCGCCGCATCCAAGGAGGTGGGCTAGATTGCGGTCATTTGTGATATGATGTTGTCAGACACTAATGAGTGAAATACATTTTATTGGAAATAAATTTTAATTTTCAAACGTTTGCAAAAAGTTTCACTGGATCTGGATAAAAATCGAGTGACATATGGCCTTCCAAAGTTGGAAATACATTTTTATCATTTTCTGCATTTTATTAAATGGAAATAGTATTTTGTGTAATGCGAAGCGGAATTGTTTAAAAACGGTGACAACCTGGCAGGTGGGACCCTGTTTACACTGTTAGTGAATTAAATATTTCTGAAATGTTTTCGTTAAAGATCAAATACCTGATAGGTGGAACCATGTGCCACTATCAAGGTTTTGATAATTAATCTCGCGCTTAATTACTTGAAATGGGGAATGATGGAGGTGGAGCTCTCTAGCAAAGGCGAGGTTCCCAGGAGGTGGTGATCAACAGAGGAGGTGCATGTGCGAGTGGGAGTGCTCTGTGAAGCAGTTTGACATCAAACATGCGTGTGTGAGTCAATAGTCGTCTCCGGCGACAACGGGCTCAACATTGATGTTTCCGACAAATGATAGAACCTATGTGTAATCAAGAAGGTGGAGAAATCTCTCAAGAAGAAGACAAGAAGGATAGGTGTCATTAGAGTTTTCGGAGTTGCTTGATAGATGGGGGTTGTCGTGTCCGGGTTGTGGGGTTTCTTTGCGGCGTGTTGTTCGCGGCTGTAGTAGGTGGGCGTCTTTGTGGCGGATGGCTTTTTCGTTGTATGGTTTTCGCCCGGTTTCTTCCATTAATAAACCGGGCACCTTCCTCTTAATTAATACATAAGGCAAAGCTTTTGCCTTCGTTTCAAAAAAAAAGATAGAACCTTCGGCTAAGGCGAGAGTGGCTTTCTAGGGGGGCAGGGGCCTAATGAAACCTATTTGACGCCTGTTGCGCCGGCTATTGAGCCGACGCCCACGCTCTGGTCACTGCAAGGCAGGCCCAAATAGAGTGAAGTTTTTTTCTATTCGTTATCATTTTCTCCTTCGGTTGTTTATTTTTATTTTCTTTCCAGTTTAATTTTACTTCCGGTTTTGGTTTTCTTAATTTTATGTTTCATTTTTAATTATGTTGTTGTCTCCTTATTTTTATTTCGTTTCTTGTTTGTGGTTTCCTATTTGTTCATTTTTTTTCTGGTTTTTAATATAATATGATTCTTGTGTGTAATAGCTAAACATTTTTTTACCTCATGAAAATTATATTGTGCTGCAGGTACGCTGCCTACAAATTTCATGTCAGACAGGTGCCCCTAATAAAATTTGAATGGTGTATCCAACTATCCTTGTATGCTCATGGAAGAATATTTTGTTCTTTGGTCATCAGTTACATGTATGCCAACCTAATTCATTTACCGCCACGCTTCCTTGAATTGAATAAATTAACATGTGAGACAAGCATGCCAGATCTGAAGAACACAACGCCATACCATGTTACAATCATCTAAAAAAACACCAACTTCTCATAACCATTCCTGATGCATTGAGAAAGGAATCATGATCCCTCTGAAATCTGACATTCTTGATAATATTCACCAAATATATAACCTGGTGTGCGTGCTTCAGCAGCTAACCACATTGCACATATAGTTACAAGCAAGACAGACGGGCATCCCCGAATCCTGAACATTACACTTGCTAAAGGAAAATGATGTGTATTCACATCGCTCTTCTAGTTTCTTCATCTTAGAAACACACCTTCATTTTCTTCAACGCCGCCATGGGCAGCGCAGCAATACAGTAGTCACTGATTCTAGATCTTTGCTGTCAACACAAAAAAGGAGAGGTCAGATGGGATCTTCCTGTCTAGCACCTGAACCCCATTCAGAAGAGCAGTTAAGGAGCCTACTAATATAGAATCTCTTTGATATAGCTACAAGCCTACAACTCTCTCACCAAAAACTTTTGCTTTGTTATGATTCATTTGCAAACGGATTTATCCAAATTCAATTTCGAAATGACAATTCCCTACTTCGGTTTACGGGATAAATGGAGAAATCAAAAGCCCAAGCAAGACAGTCTTACACTGTCTTTTGACTTCATAAAACTATACTGATTAATGTGGCCACAAGAGGTACTTACGCTCATACCAAACGCACAAGCAATAGTGGCAACATATTGTACCTTTCCTACCATGAACTTATGCTTAGCATACAGAATCCCAACAGATAAATGGCAACATTGTAGACTACCACCTGTTTGTGTTGACGGGAAAACATATTGTTACATTGCCGGTTCTATGGTCTCCTGAACACAATTACCGTGCATCAATGTTTTTTCCAGGTTCGTGTGGTGCATTCATCTAATTTTTAAGAAATTAGATTTATTTATTTTTGCATAAACTGCATCGATTTTATTAGGATTGTACATTCAGGAGATGTGTCTGTTATCTCTCCAGGAAATCAGGAGCCCAGTTATTGCACTCTTTCTAGCCTCACCCGTGGTTTTCAAACTAGGAGAAGGTTGTAGGTTGATCCTATCGGTTACCATGGTCCAGTATTGCCCATAATTTTATATTATTATATCTACTAGTGCTGTCATGTTGTGAATGAAGGGGGCTATTTATTTTCCTTCACTTAGCATGACCACTGCGCCTTTTGACATTCTCACCGAACAGTATAAAACGCAGCTTGATATTTCTTCCAGATTAACGAATGCCGAGAAAGATGAATAGTACATCAGATATATAATTTACCTTTTAAATAATTTATAGCATAGTTTAGGCCATTCAAGTAACATACCTAAGAGATATCGAGAGATAAGAAGAAGAAACATGCAAGGTGTCAATGTCGTACTATGACATCTGACCATTAAATAAGTTTAAGAAATGCTTAATTCATAGTTTGAAGTTGAAGAAAACCTCATTATGAAGGTTACTTTCACAAGAAAATGCATCGCATAGCTCCAGTAACGTTGAAGTATGTGCTGACGAATGAAAATAACAAGTTTTTCTTTTCTTTCCTTTTTTTGTGTGAGCAGAAGTTCTTAATATTACCAATCATTCATCTCAGAGAGAAGAATAATCTATTAATCTTTGTTTTCCAATGCTTCGTAGTGATAGTATGAAGAAAACACTATTTCGTTACCCTGAAAGTCTAAGATCTTAATGTGTGAGCAAATGAGTAAAAGAGCATGCAGATTACAACACACAAAATTAAGATACAGCGACAAGGTAATTATAATGCAGGTAAATGGAGTAAATAGAGTCCTTGATACTTTGCAGCAGAACCATTTTCAGCAGTTACTCCAAGAATATAATGTAATTAAAAGTACATAGCTGAATGTACAAGACACAACCTAAGAAAAAGTTGTGAGTGACAAAGAAACGACAGAAGCCAGATTAGTTTGAGTTATTTTTGGGAGCGTCGCTTACTTGCAACTCGGCGACATGAAGGGTTGGATATTTTTCCATTTTAGCTGTTGAAGCTTCACCAAGAATTGCCTAATCTGAACATTAACTTTGCCCTATATTTAGTCCAATCCATTCATGTCCCTGAATAAAGTTCTCTACCGAGTAGAATCTGATAAGCTGTTCTGGTGCCTGACTGCTCCACCCAACCCTTGAAGTGCGATTTGCACCAGGCCCTCGACTTTCAAACTCCCCATAATACAGTGTCCTGAGTGCGAAATCCCCTCGCCAAGGAAGCCACCCCTCCGGCCTGACAACCTTCCCCAAATAACAGCTAACATACAGAGTCCTTGCATACTCCTTCCACGGGCGCCCCAAATAGAGCCGGTACGATTGTGGCTTTGACTGGAACAACAAGTTGAACTCTTTGTTACCATCCACTGTGCAATTTTGAAACACAAACCCTGTCGTCTGCCCTGGATCAATCCTCCCATTTGCTGCCACCACATTGCGTGCACTCTTCCAGGATCCCTCTGCCCGCGGCACCGTCTTGATCACACATTCCTCGAACATAGCAGCGGCATTCCCAAACACAAAATCCACAGTTCCAGCAATATGGCACCGGCGATACAGATGTCGCATGGTGCGAGCATACAGTGTGTCCTGATGCCCACGGAACTCCACGTTCTCCAGCACCGACCGGTCGCTGTCCGAGCGGAACGCAACGGCCTGATGAGCTCCTGCCCCCGCACTATTCTCGAATGTGATGTCCCTCGCCCTGAAACCATCACCAGTGACAGCCACAGTCGCAGTGTCGTAGGTACCGAGCCCTTCAATCCCAACACTCCTTGAGGCGGTGATCACGGTGGCCGCCATCCCCTCACCCACCAGCAGAATGTTGGTCTTTTCGTGCGGAATTATGACGTTTTCCTCGTATATACCTGCAGCGACGGTGATGACGAAGTGGCCGTCAGTATAATTCGGTGCCGCATTGACAGCGTCCTGCACATTGGAGAAGTCGCACGGCTTCGCTGCTGCACTTGACTTGCAGACGGTGGCAGCCAGACGGATCCTCGCCGGGAAGGCCGCGACGGTGGAGTAGTAGGAGGAGGGCTTGGGGTCTGCGGTTAGAGCTTGCGGGGCAAGGGAATTGAGGAAGCGGGAGGTGAGAGGGTAGGATGGGAAGGAGGGGCCGGACAGGAGATGGGAACAGTCGTACTGGTACTGGAGCGAGGCGGATGCGAGGTGGAGCGCCGCCGGCAGGTCGCCGGACTCGAGGGAGGAGAGCGCGGCGCGGAGGCGGTGGAGCGAGAGGGTGAGGTGGTCAGCGCACGGGTGCGCGTAGGAGGTCGGGGACGGATGCGCGGCGATGGCCGCTCGGATGAGCGAGGCGGGGGCGGTGGTTTCCCCTGGTGGCTCGGTGGGTAGGAGGATGAGGAGCGCGAGGAGTACGAGGGCGGCCGCCGCCGCGGCGACGGGAAGGAGGCGGCGGCGGCGGGGCGGAGGGACGTGCTGGTGGTGGCCGGCGTGGGTGCGCGGCATTTGGGCGCGCGTCGCCGCGTCGGTGAGAGAGATCCCGATGCGTGCTAGATTGTGTTTTATTTTATTTTACGGTAAATCTTCTGCACGCACCTACGCGAGCCGTCCGACCGCTGAAGGACGGTTGATCGCGCGCCTAGCGCGTTTCCTTGCCCACGTCGCGCACATCGCGCACGGCCATCTCCATCTGCAGCCAATGACAGGTGGGCCCACCCACGTCTGGACACATCGGTCCGTTTTCGAAACCAGTGCCCAGGCGGTTCGTCGTCTCTATCCCGAATCCCCTCCTCCTCTGCTTGCTCGCCGCTCCGGCGATTTCGCCGTGTGCCGTCGATTTCGCACCGTCACCGGCGAGGCGCGCGCCTGCAGACACTGCGTCGGAGGTGAGGATCCATCTGCTCCAATTTTTTCGCCGTTTGTAGCTCGGGTTAGTCAACATTTCCACACCTTAGCGGGTGGTTATGTGCGATTTTTGGCGACGCCGAGGGAGCAGGGAGCCGGAGGGAGGAGGGGTGCGCGGCCGTGCCGGGAGGAGAGGGGCGATGGCCTAGAAGAGCACGACGGCCTTCGAAGGCGCGCGAGCTCCGGCGTGAGGTAGAGGATGGTGAGGGTGTCGCCAATGCAGGGGGCGGTGGCGGCCATGGGTTTGCGTGTCTGTATCGCGTGGTGCGGTGCGTCTCCGAGAGGTCGGGGTACCTCGGTGGGGGGTGGGATTCGGCGCGATTTTGCACCGTTACTGGCGATTCCTTCGCCATTCAGATAGTGCGCCGGAGATGGGATGTTCTGTGCGATTTTTTGGCGGCACTCTGTTTGATTTCTAGGTCTGATTCAGGCGATTCCTATGGAGGAAATGCTGGCGCTGGTGGTGATGTTTCATCTCTGCTCCATTTTCGGTAGCTCGGATCTGTAATGTGTCATGCTATTTTGTTCGTTTTTTCGAGGTGAAGCTGTCTTTGTCTTTGATTCACTGTGCATGTGGGTTTGTTTGAAAATTCGGGGCGGTGGCTTTTTACATGTGATTTTGGTGAACACTTTTTGCTGAAGTCATTGTGTCGGCGTTGAGGATTCATCTCTGCGTATTTCAATAGCTCTGATTTGTGATTTATTTCCGGACCGTGAATGAGGTAAAGCGGTCTCGATGTACTGTGCATGGGGCTGTTGTTTCGATTGATTTGTGGGCGGTGTACCTATGCCTGAAGCCTTGCGCATGTTGGTTACTTGGTTCCATTGCCGGACATGAGCATCCACCTCCGACGTTTTTTCTAGATGTTATTCTGACGTTTCCTTAGTTTGTAGTGTGTGCGGCGATGGTTAGGATCCCTGTGTATCTAATTGGGTTGTTCGATATCGAGGTTAACTTAGTGGTGTCGCTCCTACGCGCATTGTTGTTCCCTTTCCGATTTTTTGGGATGGTGTTCTTATATGGTGCTTGTGCGTCTGATATTAGCATCGATATTCGACCATTCGTAACTACAGCACATAGTGGGTGTTAACTACAGGGCCGATAGTGCTGTTGCTTCCATGCGCAATGTGGTTCGTTTTCTTATATTGGGACGGTGTTCTTATCTGCAGCCCGTACGTCTGATTTGAGCATTCATATTTTGACCACTTGTAACTACAGCACATATCTGGATGGTAATTATAGGGCCAATTAGTTGATAACTGTAGTGCTTCTGCATGGATAAGTTTTTTCAATAGACGAGTTGATATGCTTTTTCTGTTGAATGTCTGCGAGTTTAGACATGTTTTTTCTGATTGTTTCTGTTGCATTATTTTGTTCAAACTTTCATTCTCACTATCTTTTTTTTTTTGTTCTAGGGTTTTGCCATGGGAAAGAAAAGGAAGGCTGTTGATGTCGCTGGAGATCATGGGGTAGATGTTGATAATAAAGGGAAGCGGGGACGCAAGGCTACTGATGTCCCTGGAGACCATGGTGCAGATGGTGATAGGAAAGGGAAGCGGGTACGCAAGGCTGCTGATGTCCATGATGACGACCATGGCGATAAGAAAGGGCAGCAACGGAACAGGGCATCACCACGTGGGGTTTTCAAGTTGCGTGACCACTTAAATCCTGCTCAGATAGATGTTGTGGTTAAAATGGAGTTAGATAGCATGCTTGATATTAAATGTCATGTTCTGCATAACAGACTCATCAACTGGCTTGCTTGGACGTATGACAAAAGCAGTCGCGAATTTGTCATACCGGGTCGTGGAAGGATCCCGCTGAATGATAGTACAGTTTACCGCACGCTTGGACTGCCAATTGGAGATCTTCCAGTTGTGTATGCAATGGACAGGGCAGTTGAGGCGGTGCTTGGTCCTTCTCTGTTCCCTAATGAACCCAAAACGCCGAAAGTAGCTCGGTTGTTTGAGATCTTGAAGGTTATGCAAGAGTCGGATGATCGATTTAAGCAGATCTTTTTGATATACATCATGTGCACTGTTTTACGTCCTACGACGTGTAATAAAGCCAGCAACAGGTGTTATCCTTCCATGGTGAGTTTTGTTTTAATAATGCCAGCATAGTGTGATAACTTTATATGTTCCAGCATGGTAATTTATATGCATTACATGTGATAACTTTATTTCTTTTCATCCCCTTGTATTTGATAGTAGTTCTGTTTTTTGTAATGTGATAACTTTATATGTTTTAGCATGGTAATTTATATACATTTCATGTGGTAACTTTATTTCTTTTTCATCCCCTTGTATTTTGATAGTAGTTCTGTTTTTTGTAGTGTGATAACTTTATATGTTCCAGCATGGTAATTTATATGCATTACATGTGGTAACTTTATTTTCTTTTTCATCTCCTTGTATTTTGATAGTAGTTATGTTTTTTGTTCACATGCCAACATTAAAAATGTGCACAATATGAACTGGGCCAAGTTTGTGGCTGATCAACTTCATGATGAGCTGTCAAGTGGAAAGTTTAATACGGCGTGCTTAATGCTTATGCCGTACAATTTTGTCTTATCTGTTAACTGCAAGTTTTTTGTTTACTGTTTATGTATACATGGACTCATGTTCTTACATCTGCATCTGTTTTTTTAGCTCTTGTACGTTGACTCGATTGATATTAGCGCTATGAACCTCGTTCTTCCTGATGGGCGTTTCACTGTAAACATATGGTCTAAAGAAGATATGGATGCCGTTTTTGGCGGCTGACTTGCAACCTGATGGATCTGGATATGGAAAGCTTCAGATACTTGTGTGCTTTTTTCCCTGGTATCTAATGGTGGCAGGCATGTGTAACTTAAGTACTTTTTATAGTTATATTTAACTTGTTAAAATAAATCATGGTAAATTTAGCTATATTTCCCTGGTAACTATTTTTTGTGGCAGGCATGGGTAACAAATGTTTGTAGTGATGTGTAACTTTAGCTTGTTGACCTTGGTAACTAATGCTAGCAGGCATTGGTAACTTTTTTTTTATTTTTTTACTGCTGGGCAACTCTGTTAACATAAAGCTTGTGTGAATTTAGCTATTTTTTACTTTTGTGGTAACTAATGCTTGCAAGCACGGGTAACTTATGTATATGCAGTGATGAACATTTTTGTACGCTTTTATATTTGCTGGATAACTTGTACTATTATTACTAGATAACTTTTATGCTTTTTGTTTGATAAGTTGTATGCTTTTTGGTTGATAAGTTTTAACTATTTTCATGTGGAGTAACTTTTGCATGCTTTTTTTATTAATTTTTAAAGATTTTTTGTTTTGTTGATCATGCAGCTTAAACCTTGTTTCGGTTTCAATTACTCACTTTTTGGTAGAGTTAGCGGTTTCGACAGATGGTTTGACACATGCTCTCATCCAAGCTGCCCAATCGAGAAGTTGATTTTGGTCTTGGAGGAGAAGTTGATCGTTGTGGGGCCCAGGGGGAGCACGTTCTTTTCTTTTCCTTTTCTGTTGCTTTTCTGTTGCGTTTGATCGCTGTGGGCCTAGTAGGCCATTTGATAGTTGTGGGCCTAGGATTAACATGTGGGGGGAGGGGGCTGTTTTGATCGATGTGGGCATGTGCGTGGTCCAGCTAGTGCCAGCTAATCTGGACAGCGACCGTGCGCGGAGCGCGTGTGCACGGCAAATTTCTCGACCGCGCGCGGAGCGCGCGTGCACGGCGTGCGTCGATGTAAGCTATCCAGCAGGCGCCTGATGTATAGTCACGTCCTTTATTTTATGTTTGACCTGGCAAGAATGTCTTTTACTTTTTTTTTGACGTGGCAAGAATGTCTTTTACTGGGAAGCGGGAGCTGTAGTTCGTGTTTCCCATTCGAAAGCGCCCTATCAGTAAACGTTTTCCATGTGCGCAACTTTAACTAACCGATAACTCTGATAAGTGATAAGAAACCGCATCAAGACGGCGCACAGGGGTCACCTGCGCGGCCGCGAGCGCAGACCACCGGTCCCCACCACCACGCAGCCCGCCTTGTATCGGGTGGAGGCGAGGCTAGGGAGGAGGGCGCGCTCCCGGCGGCGGCTTGAGGGCAGCGGGCGGCGTGGTGGCGCCTGTTGGCGGTAATCGGGGGGCGGGCCGTGGTGGCGCAGGCCCGAGGCGGGGTCGAAGTGCTGGAGGCCGGAGTTAGTCCTTCCCCTCGACGGCGGTGCCGTTCGCCGCCAAAAAGATGCCCAAGTTCATGTCATCCCTCGCCCAAATCCCATCTCTAGGGTTCGTGATGGGGAATCGAATTCCAGCGTCCCCCTGCGTTGCGCATCCCAGCCCCCTCCCGCGGATTCCTCGGCATGGGCTCACCGCAGGACACGTTCTACATCGTCCGGAAGGAGATCGTAATTCCACTAACCCTCACGCCAGTTACTGCAAATTTCGTCCTATGTTCCAAGTCAAAGCAAGAAACTCCATCGAATCATCGATCCGTCCAATTCCCTCCTCCAATTCCCACACAAGGCGGGCCACGGCATAGGCGCAGACGAGCGCGGCCAGGAGCAGCCAGGCAGTTTTGCCGGTTCGGTTCGCCGACCCGCGTGCTGGCCGAGCTTCACCAGGTCTCGACCTCTGCTGCTCGGAGTTCGAGCAGGTCGCTTGTGGAGGAGGACTCCGCTTCGCTCGAAGAGGAAGGGCCCGCGCACGCGTTCGGGAAGGTGATGGGGACAAGAGCGCCGTTTCTTCCACGGCCTCGACGACTTACTTCTCAGCAACTTCATGGAAGGCTGTTGGCTCTGATCCATCAGCCTCGTGCCATTCTAGCTAAGTCTGATTTTTTTTTACCCAGCGTCTGTATGTCTGTTTAGGATGCTCATGTTTGGTTGGAGATCTCCGATGAGGCTCACAAAGAAGTAAATTACCTTATCTCTCCGAGTTCCTGTGTTCTTTGGAGCGTACGAGTGTCAGATGTGGAGGAAAGGTGAAAATAAAGTTCAACAAGTTTCTTATTTACTTTGCCTAGCCATCCAACCTCATAAACAATAGCCAAAGCCTACACTGGTACGTGGTACAAAATGCCATATGATTGAATTGAGCCTATTTTTCTTGCCTTTTTGGTGCACTGTCAGTTCTGTTCTGATAGACTGATTTCTCCATTGAACTGCAGAATTGTGTGTTTATTTTGGACCATATACAAGAGAAACACCTGCATTTGTTTGGAGATGAAGATGCACCTGCAGAGAGTATTCAACCGGCAGAGAAGTTGACACTGGCTTAGCTATATTTGACCCGTTCATCGCTACGTGCTATAAAAGACATGTTACCACATATATAGAAAATAATTTGTATGTTTTTGTTTCGTTTATGTACTTTCCAATCGCTCAAATTTTACAGCCTTACATTGCTTGTCCCTTCCTCAATCATGTTCCTTGTACACAGACTCAAAATGAAGAAGATATTTGCTTACACAATCTGATGATTCCTATTTTCACGTTCGTCACCGCCCGTTGTAACGCACGGGCATTTTGCTAGTACTGGGTTAATAGATGGATTTGGTCGCTGGGAGAGTGGTCCACGGTGCTCTCCGTCCTGGAGATGCATCAAATCGTCAAGAGTTCCTCTCCTGCTCGGTTCTTGGGCTGCAGGATTTCATGGATGCTCCTGCCCGCTAGCTGTTTGCCGAAATGCGCCAGCCATGGTGCCCTTTGCCAAGAAGAAGAGGAAGGGGTACAGTGAGGTGACGTCTGATGGTGATGAGGAGAAGGACGATGATGTCGCTGATGAGTTGGAGGGTGGGCAAGGATGTCGAAGATGAGGATGTGGAGGAGGATGTCAGTGGCGAGGGTATGGTTTTGTGAACTCTGGTGATGTTTCTCTGTTTTCTTTAGATTGCGGGTTTTGTGTTCAGTCTAGTGTATCTTGTGGAAGGATGAGGTTTGTTGGGGCTCTGCATGCTGGCTCCATTTCTTGGATCATTTTATCTGAATGTACCTTTAAAAAACAAGTGTATCTGATTGTAATACTGTTAACTGTTGGGCGCTTGAGATATTCATATCACTGTATGGTCTGCTGATTGAGTAAATTATAACATGCATGACTTAGCGACTATTACAGAACATTCACCTACAGAAAATTGAGTAGAGCATATGTACGTAGATGACTGTACCTAGTTCTGCAATTTGCAACTATTTCTTTCAATTGCATTGCGCTTACGTGGCACCCAAGTAAGGTTAAATTGACTAAGGTTCTTGAACACATGGTGTATCTCAGTAGGTATCACATTAATTGGCTGAATCTGATACTTCAGTTAAGTACCTTGAATATAGTTAATGAGTACAGTTATGTTCGATGTTATACTCACCTAAAAACACAAGTGCAGTGATGAATTCGGTTGTGCAGTAGCCCAGCTATGTCTGGTTAATTATTCTGTGTAGGACATGTTTAATCTTTCGACAATCCACTCCAGTCTATTCAATTATTCATGTATTGTTCTCAGCTATAACAAGTACTCCCTCCGTTTCTAAATATAAGATGTTTTAGTTTTTATCCACATTCACATGTACCTAGATGTATGTGGACATGTTTTAATGTATATGTACACTCATTTGAGTTTGCACCTAACCAACATGTGAGCTAGATAGAACATCTTACATTATAGAACGGAGGGAGTAGTATGATTTATACCAGTATCAATGAAGCAATTATGTCATTTAGATTGAGGCTTTTGGGTTCAGTCTACTGTATCCTGTGGAAGGATGAGATTTGTTGGGGCTCTGCATTTTGGCTCCATTTCTTGCATCATTTGATATGAGTGTATCTTTCAAAAACAAAATAGTGTATCTGGTTGTAATACAGTTAACTGTTGGGTGCTTCAGATATTCATATCACTGTATGGTCTGCTGATTGAGTAAATTATAACATGCATGACTTAACGATTATTAGAAAACATTCACCTACAGAAAAATGAGTAGATCATATGTACATAAGAGTAGATGACTGTACCTAGTTCTGCAGTTTGTAACTATTTCTTCCAATTGCATTGTGTTTACTTGGCACCCTAAGTAAGGTTAAATTGACTAAGGTTCTTGAACACGTGGTGTATTTTATTAGGTATCCCATTAATTGGTTGAATCTGATACTTCAGTTAAGTACCTTGAATATAGTTAATGAGTACGCTTTTGTTCGATGTCATACTCACCTAAAAACACAAGTGCAGTGATGAATTTGGGTGGTGCAGTAGCCCAGTTATGTCTGGTTATTCTTTCTACTACATGTTTAATCTATTCATGTACCGTTCTCAGCTATAAACCAAGTAATATGATTTGTACCAGTATCAATAAAGCAATTATGCCCTTTAAATCGTTTGCAGATATAATGATGAAGACGACTATGATGATGATGGCGACTATGACTTTGAAGATGATTTTGAGAGTCATAATGAACAAAACCTTTACGTAAGGTTACTTTTATCTGTTCAGATCTACAAGCTTTACCAGATAACATTGACCATTGACCGCGGATGTGCATTCATATTATGGAGGTTGGAGATGGAGGTGCTGGTGGTGGAGTATCACTTGCTGGCACATGGTGGGGCAAGGAAGCATTAGCTTTGGCTGAGCAGGTTTCGGATCATTCGACAGCGACTTGAAAATTTATGCTTTCAAGGCGACTGCAAATTTGGAGATCAGAGTACGCATCGAGAAGATGTCTACTAGGTATATTGCATTGTTCACTAGTATATCAATATAAGTACAGGCATATGCCCTAACTCACATAACGGTCTTGTTTATGTGAGTTTGTCGAAGCCTGAAGTGATTGGGATGTGGTGAGTTGATAGATTGACTATAAGTTGGGTAGGTTCAACTAACTGTTTTTTCAAGGGTGAGGGGTTAGTAAATAAAGGCAAGTGTACAACAGATACACCCGAAGTTGCCATCTTAATTTGTAGCCATCTTTCTGTTTTCTGTCATTCCTCTAAGATTTCTTATCAAGCACTTGCTATTAGGTATGGTTCTCCGACTATTGATGACATCGAAGCGCACACAATTGCATTACGTGCAAAGTTGGATGATGCAGAGTCAGCTGGCAGGATACCGAAAAACATATCCTTGGAGGTTTGCCCCTCTAGAACTATACTCAGAGCTAGTTAAAGCCTTCTCCAGTTACTCTTGGAACAAACTGATAACTTCAATAACATTTTTCTATGATGTTCTTACCATTAAGGCATTGCATTGATCACTTTGAAGGTGTCATCCCCTGGTGTGGAGAGAGTTATCCGTGTCCCAGACGAGCTTGAACGTTTCAAAGAACGGTCGATGTATGTCAGGTATGTTGCAACGGGCGAAGATGTGGCCACGCCTCAAGAAGCTGACGGCGTGTTCAGACTCATTTCCTACGACATAGACCTGTGCGAGTGCACCTGGGGCATAGCCGATGTGAAGATAAACCGGCAGCAGACTGGCAAGGGCAGGCCCCTGAGCAAGAAGCAGAGAGAATGGCGTCTGCAGACACCGTTCGAGGCGCTGAAGTTAGTCAGGGTGTATTCTGAATGTTGAACTGCTTCTTTGAGTAAACCCTCTGTGTCCATCAAAGGTCTTCTAGCACCTCATCCAATTTTGTTGAACGAACACTGATGTGCGGGCCCAGTGTGTGTATGTGCAGTAGCTAGACCGTTGTACCACTTGTTCATATTAAGTGATGACAATAGTTGTTCTTCTTGGCAATAGATAACACCTGAACTATCCTGAAGTTCTGCACTTGATTCATTGTTTAGTTTCTCCTACATATATAATCCACTTGTCTAATCATCAATCTTGCTGTATATAGTACTCTTGTTTTTTGTCCTACTTAATGAAACGGGCAGAGCGGCTGCCCTTCAAATCAAAAAAATAATTATCCGTAACCTCTTGTCAACGAGAGTAGATTACTTGCTCAACTGAACAAACTGCCAGGTAGGAACTAGGGAAATTAATCAGCAACTGGACCAGTTAGAATAAATATGAGTTAGCATATAAGACCAGAGGAATATTGATCAAGCGACCTAGCATTTTTTAATGTAGTAGTAACTCCAGGGGGTTATAGTACACACTCTATACATGTCATACGAAGGAACACTGACACAATATTTTTTTCCTGTACCGCACGTGTGTATGCATGTGTGCTTGTTTGACGCTTAGACAAAGCCCAGCAAAGGTGAGACTTTGAGATAGATGACCCATTTCCTTTGTAAATTATGTTAGTGGAGTAGAGTAGATATCCAGAACCGAACAATCTTAAACTCAGTTTTGGGTGGTCTAGCTGTTGTGTTCGCTAAACTGAGTGACGGGATCTCAAGCAATCACTTAGGCATAAATGCACGTCAAACCTTTGGTATTTAATGTTGAATATATTGTGTACGTATATATTATGTATTGGGCCGGCCTCATAGTTCTCTGTATAGTTGAGGTCGTGGCCCTTCTCCTGTACCTATATATACGTGCCTGGTGCACCGATCAATACATCAAGTGTTGCACAGCCTAAACCTAATTCTCTACATGGTATCAGACGCACGTTGATCCTTGCCGCCGCCGCCGCCGCCGCCTCCCTGCACCGCCGCCGCCGCCTCTCCCTCTCCTCGCCGTCGTCACCCACCGCTGCCGCCGCCGCGCCTCCCTTGCGCCGCCGCCGCCGGGTGACCGCCGCGCTCGCTTCCGCCCTACCTCCTCTCAACCCTAGCCGACCCCAACCCTAGCCGCCCCAACCATCTACGCCATGCCTTCCTCCGCCTCCTCCTCCTCCGCCTCCAACCCCTTCGCCGGTCCCGATGTCACCCTCGTCCGTGAGCTCAACATCCATGACCGCGTTCCGGTGGTGCTTGATCAATCCACGGCATCCTATTCCGCTTGGAAGCGCTACTTCTCCCTGGTGTTTCGCGAGTACCTGCTCCACAGCCACGTCAACGGCACCGTGGACTCGAGCCTCATGCTCCATGACGAGGAGTGGATGATCCTTGACGCCACCATCATCCGCTGGTTCTATCTTACCATCTCCCCGGACCTCTTCCACACGGTGGTGGCGGATGACGACGACGCTTATGCCGTCTGGACCAAGCTCAACGGTCTCTTCACCGACAATAAACTGCAGCGCAAGGTTCTTCTCCACGGCGAGTTTTACGGGTGCCAGCAGCATGACTCGTCCATCGACGATTATTGCATGCGCCTCAAAAAGCTTGCCGATGAGCTCCGCGACCTCGGCGAGACGGTCGGCGACGCGCTCCTCATCAGCACCCTCACCGCCGGTCTCAACGAGGATTTCGGCAATGCCGCCTCCAACCTCACCCTCATCCCGGATCCCACTTTTCCTAAGGTGGTGGCGTACCTCAAGCTGGAGGAACGGCGGATGAAGATGGCGCGCTCTCGTGCCGCTCACACCGCCCTCATCGCCGGCACTCGCGGGGGCCCGGCGCCCTCTCCCTCGCGCCCTGCACCGACCAACCCGCCCCAGCCAGCCTACCCTGCCTCCTTCCTGCAGCCTCAACCGGCCCCCACCGGAGGTAACGGGGGCCGCCGTGGTGGCCGCCGTGGTGGCCGCAAGAACCAGCAGCAGCCGCAACAACAGCCGGCCGGGCCTCAGGGAGGAGCTCGCCAACCGCAGCAGCAGTACCACCCGGCCCCGTGGCACGCGGGCCAAAACCCATGGACCGGCGTTGTGCACGCTTACTCTATGCCGGTTCCCCGCCCTCCTGCCCCGAGCATCCTCGGCTCGCGGCCACCGTCTCATCAGGCGATGTACGCCGCTCCGCAGCCCTACATGGCGCCTCCCGGGCCTCTCTCCTACGGACCGGCACCGCAGCCGGCCTTGCCGCTGCCCCTGACGAACCCGTACCAGCAGCAGGCCCTCCCGCCTGCACCGTGGGACCCGGCGCTCTTGGCTGCTCTGCACTCCGCCCCGACTCCGGCTAACTACCCTGGCGGCGGCGACTGGTTCATGGACACCGGAGCTACCGCGCATATGGCTGCTCATCCTGGTAATCTCCTCTCTTCCCACCCCGTCCACACTTCCACTCGCATCACCGTCGGCGACGGTTCATCCATTCCCATCACTCACGTAGGACATGCATCTTTTCCGTCTACTTCCACTCCATTATCATTGTCTAACATCTTAGTTTCTCCTGATCTCATTAAAAATCTTGTCTCCGTTAAAGCTTTTACACGTGACAATTCCGCTACCGTTGAATTTGACGAGTATGGTTTTTCTGTTAAGGACGCTCGCACCCGGATGGTTCTCCACCGCAGTGACAGCACCGACGAGCTCTACCCGGTCCACCCCACTGCCAGCACCACCTCCACTGCCCCTGTTGCCCTCGCCGCCGGTGTGGACCTCTGGCATGCTCGCTTGGGTCATCCCAACCCTGCTACGCTTCGTCATATACTTCGGACATTTTCTTTCACGTGTAATAAGATCGATGATCATTCTTGTCATGCATGTCGTCTAGGCAAACATACTCGTCTTCCTTTTAACGCCTCCACTCATGTTGCCTCGTATCCGTTTGAGTTAATTCATTGTGATGTGTGGACCTCTCCAGTTGCAAGCAATACGGGCTATCTTTATTATCTGGTTATTCTTGATGATTTTTCGCACTATGTATGGACCTTCCCGCTGCGTCGGAAGTCGGATGTCTTCTCCACTCTCGCCGCTTTCTATTCCTACGTCTTTACGCAGTTTGGTCGTCCCATTCTCGCGCTTCAAACTGATAACGGGAAGGAATTCGACAACTTAGCAGTTCGCACTCTCCTCACCACACATGGCACGATATTTCGTCTCACATGCCCGTATACTTCGCAGCAGAACGGCCGCGCTGAGCGTGTCCTTCGCACTCTTAACGACTGTGTTCGGACCCTTCTTTTTCATGCCAATGTGCCTCCGCGGTTTTGGCCTGACGCTCTCGCCACATCATCCCTCCTCATTAACATCCGACCTTGTCGCACTCGCGGGAACTTTGCACCTCATCACCTCCTCTTCGGTGCCCCGCCCTCCTATGATGACCTCCGCATCTTCGGCTGTCTCTGCTACCCTAGCATCGCCGACACTGTGCCCCATAAACTTGCACCTCGCTCCGTCGCGTGCATCTTTCTCGGCTACCCACCTAACACCAAAGGCTACCGTTGCTACGACCCTGCCTCACATCGTGTATTCACCTCCCGGCACGTTTACTTTGATGAGAAGGTATTTCCGTTTCAGCAGCAGGTACCTCTCGCCGCCCCGTCGCCAACGGCCACCGGCGGCTCTTCGGCGACCCCGTCAGGTGGACGGCCCTCCTCGCCTCTCGGACCGCCTCCGGGCTTTGGCGGTCCCTGCGTCGTGGGACGAGCTGCGCCTCGCGCCCCCACCTCGCCAGCTGCCTCGCCGGACGCCTCGCCGGCCGCCTCACGGCTGCCCCGCCGGTCGCCCCGCCGGCCGCCTCGCCAGAGTTGCCGTCTCGCCCTCTCACTCGGGCTCGAGCCGGCATCCACCGCCCGAATCAGCGGTACTCCAGCGCCGAGTACCTCCTCGCTGCCTCCACCACCGAGCCGTCCCCGATCCCGGCGTCCGCTAGAGCGGCCCTCCGTGATCCGCATTGGCTTGCTGTGATGCAGGACGAGTTCGACGCTCTTCAGCGGAACCGTACTTGGACACTGGTTCCCCGGCCTTCTCGCGCTAATGTCATCAGCGGCAAGTGGGTTTTTCGCCATAAGACCCGCCCGGATGGTACACTCGAGCGCTACAAGGCTCGCTGGGTGGTTCGTGGTTTTCGGCAGCGCGCCGGCGTCGACTTCACTGAGACGTTTGCGCCGGTGGTCAAACCGGGCACGATCCGCACCGTTCTCCAGCTGGCGGTTTCCCGAGGCTGGCCAGTTCATCAGATGGACGTCTCCAACGCCTTTCTTCATGGCCATCTTGAGGAGCAGATTTACTGCGAGCAGCCCACCGGCTTCATCGACGCATCTCTTCCGGGTCATGTGTGTTTGCTGTCCCGGTCTCTCTACGGGCTCAAGCAAGCACCCCGCGCCTGGTACCAGCGTATCGCCGGATTTCTTCAGACACTGGGCTTCAGCGTTACTCGCTCGGATGCCTCGTTGTTCGTCTATCACCGTGGCGACACGACTGCATATTTGCTCCTCTACGTCGACGACATCATTTTGACGGCCTCCTCCGCAGCCCTTCTTCAGCAGATTACTCTCCGGCTGCGTGACGAGTTTGCTATCAAGGACCTGGGCGCTCTACATTACTTTCTTGGTATTGAGGTTGTTCGGCGACCTGACGGGTTCTTTCTTCATCAGCAGAAGTACGCACACGAGCTACTTGATCGTGCCGGCATGCTCAACTGTCACCCTGTCGCTACTCCCGTTGACACGAAGGCCAAGGTTTCCGCCCTCGAGGGCTCGCCGGCGCCGGACGCTCCGTTCTACCGGTCCATTGTCGGTGCTCTTCAGTACTTGACTCTCACCCGACCAGATCTTCAGTATGCTGTTCAGCAGGTGTGTCTCCATATGCACGCCCCTCGTGACTCGCATTGGACTCTCGTGAAGCAGATTCTTCGATACATCCGCGGCACGATGGATCTTGGGCTCACCCTCACGGCGTCCCCCTCTTTGGAGATGGTGGCCTACTCCGACGCGGACTGGGCTGGCTGCCCCGACACTCGTCGGTCCACCTCTGGCTACTGCGTGTACCTCGGTCCGTCCCTCGTCTCGTGGTCGTCCAAGCGGCAACCCACGGTTTCGCGCTCTAGTGCGGAGGCTGAGTACCGGGCTGTGGCTAACGCCGTCGCCGAGTGCACCTGGCTACGACAGCTACTTCAGGAGTTACATCATGATGTCCCTCAGGCCACGGTTGTCTACTGTGACAACGTTTCTGCGGTGTACCTTTCCGCCAACCCCGTTCATCATCGCCGGACTAAGCACATTGAGCTGGATATTCATTTTGTGCGTGAGCATGTGGCCCTTGGGCGTATCCGGGTTCTCCATGTTCCGACCGCACAACAGTTCGCTGATGTGATGACTAAGGGGCTGCCGACTTCCACCTTTGAGGAGTTTCGATCCAGTCTCTGCGTCTCTGGCGCCGCTTCGACTGCGGGGGGTGTTGAATATATTGTGTACGTATGTATTATGTATTGGGCCGGCCTCATAGTTCTCTGTATAGTTGAGGTCGTGGCCCTTCTCCTGTACTATATATACGTGCCTGGTGCACCGATCAATACATCAAGTGTTGCACAGCCTAAACCTAATTCTCTACATTTAAGGATATATGTAAATTAAACAGGTTGACCTAGACAAACAGTATTATTTGCAAAAGCCGGACCTTCCTTAAGCGCCCGCGCCGATATGACTAATTAGTTAGGCAGATCGATCTAGCCAGTGAAGCTCCACATGTTTATGACTAATGAGTTGCTTGTACCGAACAAACTTCTACGTATACGCATGACAAGATATATGAAATAAGACCAAGCAAATACATTGCATGTGATTTCACACTCCTTAAGTATTAGATTTAGTTTACGTTTGTGCGTAAGCCTCTCTAGCTACTTGCACATACATTAGGTTTCAGAAATTCGATATGGTATAATTAAACTGCAAGTGCCCAAAGAGTTTATGCGGGCCTCTACCGGTGAAAAGCACCACCGTGTTCAGCATAATTGATCTCACAATTCTGGTTTCAAGTCAAACCACCCATAAAGGCAATTCTAGACCCATGCCCTGATAGAGGCCCCTCCGCTCCACCGTTTGATGTACGGGTCTCTTTGGATTGAAGGATTTTATACGAATATTGGAGGATTTCAATCCATAGGCAAAATTCCTAAGGAATGCATTTGGATCAAAGGAATGACACCTCTAAAATTCGTATGGATTGCATTCGTACACCCCAATCCCATAGGAATTTCAACATCCACTCGAACCTCTTTTCTACACTCATTCGCGTAGAATCGAGTTATCGAGTCACTTTTCATGTGTTTCATCCAAATGAGCATTCCTGCAGTTTTCCTCTGTTTTGTAACCCTCTGTTTTACGCCTGCAATCCTATCAAATTCCTGAGTTTTCTAATTCCTCTGTTCTGCTACGAGGCCATGCCCTGCTACTGCTAAACCTAAAACCCCTTACGCTCTACCGGGTGATGGTTCCACACCTAGACAATGTGCATAGTCGGAAAAAAAAATTGGCGTTGGCTGATGTATCATACATATTTTATAAATCATATGTCTAGTTTGCTTCATTCAAAAGTGGAAAAAATTCAGAGCAATTTGAAGAAATTTATATCTTTGATATTTCCTACAATTTTAGGAAATAAAGACATATACAACATTTATAAAAGTTATGAAACAAATCAAAAAGTTGCCGAGAAATTAGAAATATCATGGGACAATCACGAAAAGTATGCCTCCTAAAACTAATAATTTCATTGCTTCAGTAAAATGTCGCCTAAAAGCATTTACTATTTTTTTGCAAATTTGTGTAGTGGCACCAAGTAGATTGACATTGTCACGCTTATTCTCGCAATCTATGCCTAACACTAATATGAGAAAAAAGCTCTAGCAACCAAGAGGAGCGTTGCGTTGTCAGTAAAATAAATGGATGCAATATATCTTTACTATCAGTCGACCATATTTTTGTGTGGGACATGCCCAAAGGTACTCTAGCTTGGACATGTGCCACACTTCGGGTTGCCCTCCCAAATACAATGGCTCGTTCGTTGATGTCCTCAAACACCATGTGGTCCATCTCAATGTAGGTTAGCCTCTATTCAATGGAATCTCTTGTTTCACTCCTTCGAGGCATTCTGCATGATGTAGCGTAGATGCCCACTTAGTTTTCATGGGCTTTATGTCGTTGTCAATCGAAGGTAGAATGACGTTCCAAGACAGCTGTAAGTCATAATATAAGCTCCTAGATCATGCATCATCAGATGCTCGTAATGCAACCTTTTTGCACTAATCTTCAAACCTCCTTGATCGAGGGGCAATCCAAAGATGATCAATCACGGTGTATAGACCACCCCCCCCCCCCCCCCCCCCCCCCCCCCCCCCCCCCCCCCACATCACCAGGAAGAGCGGATCATTACGCCATCTTCATGTCTCCAACATATAAGTTCTGAGATCTTTCCATTGAGAACTTGCTAGAAAGTGCAACTGCGCTCTGCATATGCCTTCCAAATATTTGTGACAGGAAATTAGAGGTGTGGTCATACCGTCATAGAAGTGTGTAACATAAGTTGAATGTGCCATCTATAACGCGGTATCCGTCTAGAGCCAAGTAATGGTGTCAGGACGAATAGGGTCCGTAAACTCCACGAGTTGCATCGGTTATTTATCCTAGTATAGATTGTATCCAATTGTCGCCGGATATCTCTTTTTACACCATATGATTCTTTCTTGTAACGATTTCGAAAAGCTTTGGGCCTCCCATGGTAGAAGCACGTAACTTGTTCAACAAACAAACTTACAAAGAAATCCCAATGCTGCAATGTGCAATCTATCAATGGTAGATGGAGGGGGTCTATCTAGGGGTCGGTTCATCCGCTTTGACCAACACCATATATAGTTCCAACTGGACATTTTTAGAAACAAAATAACTAAGAGTTGCTTGTAAGAACAAATAACTTATAGACATTAGACCAAGCTGCATGATCGATGGTGTGGTTTCAGACTTCTCAGTCACGGATTTACATCAAGTACTCCTCTTTGCTGCCTGTCTGCCGATCATATATATAGCCACCCAGAGTATGTACATCGATGCATAGGCAGCGCAACGGTGGAAACCTGTAATCCCTTCCAACTGCAAGTGTGGCTCTAGTACATTGAGCGACCAGTAGCAACGATGTCTCCGGTGCCATATTCTTCACCTTACGGTCACCAGCCACCTCCTCCACCACCCTCGCCGCAGCCGCCTCCTCCACCGTCGCCAACACCACCATATCCCCATTACGACCCACCGCCGTATTCTCCCCCTTACGTGCCAGTGCCACCACCATCGTCTCCCCCTTACCTGCCACCGCCCACTCCCAGCTCGTATCCCCCTTACCTGTCGCCACCTTCCTACCCGCCGGCTCCGACGCCACCTTACTATGATGTACCACCGGCACCAGCACCAACCTACTATGATTCACCTCCGCCGCCAACACCTTACTACGATTCACCTCTGCTGCCAACGCCATACGTTCCGGTTCCAACACCATATTACGACCCACCTCCGCCGCCTTACAATCCCTATGACAACAGCACCGGCGGCTATACGCCGTCGCCGCCGGGAGGCCCGGGATATTGGCATGGAGGGCACATCGCCATCGTGGTGTGTGTCCCCATCGCCGGGCTGTGCCTCCTCGGGCTGCTCGCGGGGCTCTTGCTGTTCGCACGGCGGAGGCGGAGGGAGCCGGAGCCGGAGTGTCCGCCGGAGGAGGTGCAGGAGGTTTCTGAGTACGTTCGCGTGCAGGAGCAGGTCGTCCACGGGCCGGCGGGAGACGTCGTTGTGGTCGAGGTCCTCGACGAGGTCATCGTGCAGCAGGAGCATGGCGTCGTCAGCCATGCCCACGGACGGGGCGAGGGGCCGTGCTAGACATACATGTCCCGTCACGTATCTGGTTACTGCAGTATTGCCCACGATTGGTATGTTTGATAATAAGCTACTCGTAGTAGCTTACATCTATGCAGATGTTGTAGTGTGGCGCGTGATTGGTCAGATTGCATATTTTCGTACTAGTACATCAATTGTTGTTTGAATTTCCTTTCAAACGTGCTAGGCTGCTAGCTAGCTGCATGCACGGAAAGTGTCACCATGTCTATTTGGGTGTGTCTATGTAAAAATCGTGATGTTTGCATGTATGGTCGTCCTTGCGCTTCTGTATTTATTTGCATACTATATGTATTTGTATATTTTTCGTGAAATATATATAAAGAGCTTTGTGTCGTGACATGTCCAAAGGTGGTTTTCATTCTAGCAACAATTATTTTCTCTTATGAATACATTTTCTTCCTCTCCCATCGTATAGTCATGAGATCGCCGGAGCTCAGAGCTGCGGGCCAGACAAAAGAGCATACAATCGACTGGTCAGAGTTAGCGTTAACGGTGTATGTGTTCTCCAATGCCAGAATACTGGCGTCCCCCTCTAGGCCATCTCCAGGAATTTGAGTACCTGGTGTGAAATGCAAAATAGGCCCTAAAGTTGAACAAAACTCAAACAACCAAAGCATAATTTAATAATGTATTTAATTAAATTTAGTGATATAATGAAATTAAAACAACCGAGCTTAATTTCGACCGAACGTATCATCTACCTTTATTTCTCAAACAAAATCTTCAATTTGCTTCTATTTTCTTCATCCTACATCATTGCACAACCAAAATCATGATTCCTAATCAAGATGAAATGATGATTGACGAGGATTAAAGAAATAAACGCCTTCCAATATGTAGTTGATCGAGAAACTCTGATGCATGGTCCAAGCCACAACACATAGATTTTAGAAATTTTGAATTTAGGAGTAACAAGAAGATAATTTAAAAACCCAGCCCTCACTCGTCGTCTCAACTCGCCGGTCCTGGCCGTCGCCCGTAGCTAGTCGGAAGGGGATGAGTCGAGCCACCAAGGAAGAGAAGTGACAAACTGCCAAATGCGCCGATCAATCGATTATGATTCAGGAATCATGGGGCTGTGTGTGGGCGCGTGAATGTTAGATGGCTTTCTGCACTTTTGTTACATAGGTATAGATGGGCCTTTTCCTTTTCTTCTATTCATATTGGGCCTGTTCGGCTGTTCGACACTGGAGCATTGATGTACTATTTTCTTTTATTCTTCCTTTTTGGCTGATTAGCAGATATCTAGGTATTTTTAGTTCTGGTGCTCTTTCTTTCTCTCTCCTCTCTCGCCCGGTTCCTCTCCTTGAGAGTCGCCCGAGCTTTGGCAGCTCCTCTCCCTCGCCTTCCTGGCGGCCTTGCCGGCCGGAGGGGTTGGGGGAGGGGAGGCCTGCTTCCCCTGTACATAGTAGCGTCCCTAGGTGGTGTGTTTCCTTTATGGAGTCAGGCGTCATGCCGTGGAGGATCTGGCTGCAGGTGCATCCGAGCTGCATCTGGCTGCCGGCGGTGGTAGCTCTCCTCGTTGCGGTGCTCCGGTGGGCGGAGCCGAAGGCGATGTGAAAGGTATTCATGGCCCCTCCTTTAAATAAGCTCGAAGCTGGGTCCCTAGATCTGGAGTTGGAGGTCTTGGTTGGTGCCATCGATGTGGGCGTGGTTGGCCTGCTCTGCTTTGACCCTCACGGTGAGGGAGGAGAAGGGCGGAAAGGTTGTGCTCTCCATCGATTTCGCTGGCCGCGGGAAGTTGGAGCGCGTTTCTGTGGCGCTCTGGAAGCAGCTGTTCTGGACGGAGTTCATCAGCAGAGGCCAAGATACGCCGAAGCTATCCATGGCGATGGGAGCCACTCCGCGCTCGGTTGCAGGTTTTGCCCAAGCTTCTTCCTCCTTCACTGGAGGATCTTGGATCTCGGCGATGGATCCATGGCTGGCTGCACTCCAAGTGGTTTTGTCCCCGGTGGTGCGGTTAGTTCCTTCGTCTTGAGGTCGTCGGCGTTGTGCGGTGGAGACGAAGCCCTTGATCGCTTTTCTGTGTTTTCTATAGAGGGCTTGTATGCAAAGTGTAAGGGCTTGGATGTAATTCCATTTTTCTTGCTGGTCCTTCCTGTAATCACCGCTATGAATATATGCTTCTAGGCCCTTCGGGCCTTTTCCCGTTAAAAGAAAAAGGTATTTTTAGTTTGCCAAAACGTTTCATATTGTGAGACGGATGAGTAATTAGTAATTAAGTATAATTAGAGTGCTGAAATTTTTAATTAGGGCTCCCTGATGGATGTGTGTGTGTGTGTGGGGGGGGGGGGGGGGGGTGATGAGAGGTCATAGCGTTAGTTTTGTTGAGAAACTGCCGTCCATTAGCCTAAAATAAAGTGTCCAACGTGCTGAACCTTAATGGGCTAAGCCCAAACTATACATTAAAATGCAAAGGCATCGGAATTACTAAGTATATGAAAGACGTGCACTTATGCGCTCTCTCCGCGGCCGGCTACTGTAACTTAGCTACAGTAATTACTGTAGATGCTACAATGTTCTACAGTGCCATGATCCACACCGTCGCCCGGCGAACGAACGGCCAGAATCCAGCCGCACGATTTTTGACGTGGCCACTTTGCAATTAACGACACGCATGGCGAGAAATTGAACCCGCAGTCCACATTTTCTCGCTACGAAGGACTAAAACGAAATTTCCTAAAAAGCAGGGACCCGTCGTAAAATTGCACGCACTCCCCCCTCTCTCTCCTCCTCTCTCTCTCCCGCGCGGCCGAGGTCGCCAGCGACGCCGCCACGCTCCGCCGACGCTCCGGTCCTCCCAGATCAGATCGCCGTACACGGTGGGCTGCGCCGTCGCTCCATCCCCCACCTCGCTCACTCTCGCGTGCCGGAACAGCGCAAGGCCGCCGGAATCGACGCGGCCATGCCCGCAGGCCTCCGCCGCGTCCGCACGCCGCCGGCGTCGCTCCTGCGACCCAGAAGCGGCGGCGTCGCCACCTGCGGGCGCCCCACGTCCAGGCGCATCTGACGGGCGCACGCGCGCGTGCCAGCTCGCGGCGGCGCGGCATCGCCGGGCTCGCCGTCTCCGCGGCAGCTCCGGCCACTGCTGACATCACCGACACGTCGCAGTGGGCCTGGTGTGAGGACCCCGGATTAATTATCCGAGATACTCGTTATGTTTCCTGCAACAGTCCCATGATCAGTGTGCTGTTGCACATAACTTGAGTTGGTATCACAGAACACCCACAAATACTGAATAATTATACTTACGTGCTTGAAGTGATCAGCTTCAATAAGGTACTTGCAGCGGAATCACCAAATCAACGTGGAGCCCAAGTCATTCGCCTTTACCCTACAGGCAGCTGACTGGGAAGCGCCCTAGTTCGCCAAGACGTCAGTGAACTCCTCTTCGTCGAACTGCTCTTCTCTGGGATCTGGCTAAGACAATAGCCAGGGACGAAACCAATATGAGTACATTTGATTGTACTCGCAAACTACCCCAACTTGAGTAGGCACTAGATTTTTATCTCTTAAAAACTTTTATTTGAAAAATCTTTAAAACCCTTTTTAATAGAAAGGGGGTGTGAAGAAGTTTATAACCTATCCTTTAAGAAAACACCATTTTAGCTGTTTCTCCGGAGCTCCTCCGGTATCCAACCATAACCTGGTTATGGTTCCAAACCCCTCACCACCTCGTACCAACTCATTGGCACAGGTGGGAAATAACCCTTTCCAAGTCAATTTCCTCAACACAACTCCAGAGTTTGCAAAACTTTGCACATGGCCTTAGTAGTTCTTCCCAACTGTCCATATCCGAGGACTCGGCTATTCGAATAGTTTTACCCTCTGCAGAGGTAGTACGCTTTTCCCACACCCATCCGGTCACTCATCGTGTCAGCCACGTCCCGCCATACCGGAGGTATGCGAAGTTGAGTTCCCGGCCATAGCCTGTCCTTTGCTCATGCTAGTATAGGACCCTGCCGCTACGACACTTTCCACCGACACTCAAATCCTCAGAAACTAAGTGTGGGGACTCGTAGTTCTGCCGGCGGACCCAAGGGAGCCCTTCAATCCTCTTCCTCCGACACATCCATACCGGCTTCCGGTAGACAACAATGAAGAGGACCCAGGTCAGGGGGTAGGTCCTCAGACCATCCCCTCATGGAACGAGGTCATCCTCGCTATTGAGGCATCCAGTACTAACACGAGCAAATTATATGACTACGCCCTTGCCCATATGTGGGTAAATGTGGTCGCACAGATTTTCGGCTGGGGATGTAAGTACAAGGACACAATGTGCATTTTTTTTCTTTCCCGAAACAACACCATTCTCTGGTTCTTCACCTTCGTACCGACCTTTCGGTACTTCACCTTCATTCAAGTATTTTCAAAAGGGGTTTTGAGTAAACATTGTTTTTCCCATCCTATAGTTGTAAAGTAGCTACCCTATATTTCTACATAGGGTGGCAAAATAGTTTTCATTGTTTTGAAAAAGGGGTTTTTCAAAAATCATCGATACTTTTGAACAACTCTTTTGATTAAAGTAGAAGTATATAAATGCAAGCTCAGTGAAGTAGCTTGCCTGGTTTCAGCAAAATGTCCCTGGACTTCTCTTCGTTGATCAATATAATAAAAATCCAATCCTTCCTCGATCAAATCTCTCCGAAAACCACTCCGGTAGCGTTATTATCTAGCGTCGCAAACAGGGAAATAAACAATAATCAATACACCAAACAGAATCACAAGTGGTGCACAGACAGATAACAACCACAAGCATCAAACCAATTATTCAAGCAACAAACTAGGATCTAAGCTTATAAGGGCCTTAGACTAGTGCATGCTAGGTGCCTAGATCACAAAGCTATCTCAAGCAAGGGTGAACAGCAAGCATTTTATCTAAACAGGAAATACTTCACTACAACACAACCACTCAATTTTTAACAGAGAAAACCACCACTCACACCCAGTAGATAAAAGGCTATCGGAACTATGCTTATGATTGAGAAACTTATTCTTCAATCAATATGCAATGGAATCAGTGGGTGTTCCACTACCATAACAAGGCATTAAGAGGTTAAATATCTTCTGGCTACAATAGGAAGCTTACTAAAACAACAACACAACATAAGGCTACTCGTGCTAGTGAGTCCTAAATAATTATAACTATTCCCCCAACTAAACATGCTTTGCTAAGGATCAAACAATAGGTAACAAGGGGTGACATGCTACAATATCAGTAGCCATGAAATGCTACTGATGTTGAAGCAATGTTTCCAAAAACCAAACCACTCAAAGAATTTCGTCCACAGACAATTCCTAAACACTAGGGATATTCTAGGAAATATTCACACTAGTGATATTATTTCCTAACGAACACATGCAACACTAAACTTTTCCTAACATGCTAATTATAAGGGATAACACACTCATAACAAAGAGTACAGAACCTATGCATGCTAGTAATCACAAATAAAACATTAACACATTCCACAAACTTAAATAGAACTAAATCCAAGATTTCACAGGAAAGCATTAAAACTAGCTATGCACACCAAAAATAAAATATAGCTCCAAAAATCATACCAATCTAGGATTAGGTACTCCTAGTCATACAGAAGGCTACACAATTGGATTCACATCAAAAATCATTTCACAAAAATCTACAAAAATCACCAAATTGCCACTGGTGGTTTTATTGAAATGAAAAGTACTTTCGTTTCCTACTTAATTGGCAAGCAAGGCTAACAGGTCTGGAAAAGTATTATTTCAGGCTTTCCATAGAATTTTAGTTTGCAATATTTGGAGTTATAAAACTCTAGATATTGATTATTTAGTGAAAATTATGTTTTCTACAAGATTTATTCTAGACAACACACCAAATCATATTTTTGAAAAGTACCAGTGCTACACGTCTAAGAAAACATACCAAAACACTACAAAAATTAAAACACTCAAATTGCTAGCACACATCAACCACAAATGAATTAAACCTATACTGCAATTATCACAGGAGATTAAAACAGAGAATAGACCTATAGAAAAAAAAGATAAACGGGCCAGATCGGCCCAGATCCGGTCGTGCGGTGATGGGCCGGCCCGCTAGCTCGCGCGAGGCAAAGCGGTACGCGGCCTTCTTCCTCCTCTCGATAGGCAGAGACGAACGAGGCACGGCAGGGAGCACGGCGAGGACGGCGCGGTGGCTCCGGTGCTTCCTGGGCAAAGAGAGAAGGTGCATGAGGGAGAGAAGAAGAAGGGGAACTCAATGATGCGCAAATGGCGGAGGATGAGGGTCCGTGGCACTCGCGAGCTTGCTCGCAAGGCGGCGGCCGGAGCAAAAAGGATCGGGACGGCGACGGCGATCCCGGGCTTGATCCTTCGATTCCTCGCACGATGAGAGAGAGGACGATGCGGCGGGGCTACTGGTGCCCTTTGATTTGGACGGGGAACTCTCCTGTGACGGCGACACGCGATGGCAGCTCGAGTTGGGGGTTCGGGCTGCCGCAAATAAAATGGAGAGGGGGGGGGAGAGTGAGGGAGCACGGGGGAGGCAGAGGAGTGGCGTGGGGTGGTGCTCTTATCTCCTCCCAGGGGCAAGGAGGGAGGGCCACGGTGGCGTGCTCGCGGCGACCACGGCGTGAGGAGCACGGCGTCCATGCCGTGCGGCATCGCTGCAGCAGGGATGATGGGGGACAAGGGAGAGCAGAGGAGAGTGGCGTGGAGGCGTCGCCTCCTCCAGGGCGAGGCGTGCGTCAGGGGCGAGGCAAGGGAAGCACGGCGACGCGGCGAGCGCGGCAGCACGGTGCCGTGTCGGCGACGTGCTACAGGAAGTCAATGAAGTTCTTGCGGAAAGCCCCCTGAACTCCTTTCTGCTCTCACAGATGGGTCCTCGGCTAATTCTTTTTAATTCCCTTTTAAAACCAGTAGGGTTTCTGGGATTTATTTGGGGTATTAAAACCTTTTACAAAATTCCGAGAAAATTCAGGTAGCCTCCCATATATATGAGGAAGCTCCACAAAAATTGGTTTTACAAAATAAAATGTTTTGCTCCATTTTTGTTCATAGGTTTTGAATAAACAATTTTTGGAAATTAAACTTTGATACTCCTTTAATAATTCAAAACCAGTGGTAAAAGAGTTTGTAGAACCTTTGGAGCCTTCTTGACAAATATGGTACTTCAAATAAGTTTTATTTTCATAAAGAAAACATTTGTTTTGAAGAAACAAAGAAATTGGGAGGGAAATTATTTATGAAGATCATTTTAACCCATGACCTTCATTTCTTTTTAATAAAAGAGAGGAGGGGTTTGTTTTAAATCAACAAGTAGGGTTACTAGAGGAGAGAGTGATATGAGATGGAGAGAATTAGCATTTCATCTCCTTCCCTAGAATTTTGATAAAGAAAGTATATTTATGTTTTTAGAAAATGGAGGAATAGATAAAAGAGGAAGTTTTATTGAGACCACCTCCCTAAATTTTAGGATTTTAACTTGGGGTGCCTAATTGTAGAGGATTTATTCCTCTTCAAGTCACCCTCCAAGTTTGGTGGCCAAGGTGTCCTAAAGTGGTAACAACTCCACTGAGGAATCATCCTCACAAGAAGATCACACACACAGCAAAATCACAGCAATAGCAACAGCACCAAAATACCAATCGACACAACAATTTCCGCAATTCAAACAAGCCACACACTTCAAACTACAGGAATAAGTCACACACCTTTTTCCATAACTAGCAATGCTATTTTGTAATAGTGGCCACACCCAATTATGACAAGAGGTTGTTTAAGGGATATACCATCCCATAACTTAGTGGTTTTCAAAGATGGGTTGAAAAGGGAGGAAATATGTGGGTAATATATTTCCCACTAGAATTTCTTTTAAACAGAGTTGAAACCTTGGGGTTCATAAAGATTGGAATTTTGAAATGTCAAGGTTGAGGAAAGGATAGGAGATCACAGAGAGTTCTCCATATTTTATAAATATGAAAGTGTTGAAAATACTTTTACTGTCTCAAAATAAAGGGCATTTTATTTGTTGCTAGAACCAAGTCATTTTTGAAATAAACTTTTGGCCAACATAAGAATGGGAAAGACATATGGAATATTTTCTTGTCATAACATGGTCACCAGTGTTGAAAATATATTTTTACTTAGGTTGAGTTCTTAGGTTGACATTTACTAGTCAAACAATCACAAGCATTCAAGTCACACAAGGTCAAACAGAACAATTTTAAAAGGAAACACAATCATTTGTGAGATAATTCAAAAAGTTTTTGTTGGTTCTGAATTTTGGGTCTTATTTACTCTTATTATAGATTTGGGATGTTACAGATCCTTCCCCCCTTAAAATAAATCTCGTCCTCGAGATTTGCCCGGGGGTACCGGGGAGTTTTGAGGGCACGGGTTTTGGGTTTGACTTCTCTTCCGAGGTCGTTGCTTCTTTGGTAAGGTTGCCAGGTGAGATCTTGACAGCTTGATGTTGCGAGGCCGTCTATTGGTTAGTTGTATAAGAATGTGGGTGTCTTCTATGACATCAAATTGCCTTAGTCATACAAGAAGAATTTGGTAACAAGGTAGCTAGTCTTGTCATCAAATCACTTTTCATTTCCCAGAGGCTGAGATGTACTGAATTATCTGATGTTCCGATTATTTGTGTATGACACTCCATTGTTTGAGCATACAAAAGTGAGTTGCTAACAAGTTCATGAGGCTTGTTACCAAACTACTTCTATATAACCCGAACATTGGAGGATCGCACTATTTCTAGAGAGGTTAAGAATAGTAGATTCTGACATAAGAGTTTCCAAATACTCAAAGATCGTCTGGTAGATGCTTCTTTGGTTCCGGGTCTTCACACAGCTTCGCAGGTGTCTTCATAAGTAAGCTAGAGTGCTCCAAAATAGTTAGGGTCTTCGGGAAAACTTTATGGTTGAGGGGCTTATGTTAGTTTTCAAGGGAGTTGGGTGCCATACCTTAGACATCAAACTTATTATACCTATGATCCTGAACGATCAACTTTACCTAGGTCTCTAATTCTCGATTTTTTTTTTCAAAATACCATTCCAATATTTCTGGTAAGGCCACTACTATCAATCAGTTAATTTAAAACATGGTCCTTGCTCAAGCTAAAATTATTAATCCACCCTCATCTTCCTTGGGCATAAACTCTTTATCATGGTATAGTTCAATCTATCGGGTACCCATCAAATCTTTTTAGGCATATTCTTCCCATTGCCTTTTTATCACTAAATCATTGTGCTCCACCTATCATTTCCTGATTGATTTTTCTCTCCAGATAGGCATATCTCGAATTGTCTGACTCCGTCGGTTGTCATTTTCCTACGACCATATCATCAAAACTAAATAAAGCATCCGACAATCATGTGATCATATCATCAAGAATTGACCCACTTTCTAACCAAATTCAGATTTTATCTCAACACTTTTGGGGCCTTGATCTCGTAATCAAAGATAACTGATTTTTTTCTAAGAATAATCCAAACAGAGCGTGACAAGCTCTGAAAACTACTGTCACCTAGAATGTCTGGCTACTAGACCAAGTCATATTGACTCCTAGAATCCGATAAGCATTCATTTATCCTCCACTAATTATTTCTTGCATACAACGATCTACTCATCGGCTAACTCATCCTTGATCACTTCCCATAATTCCATAAGAGTTTATTGCAAGGGTCATTTGCGCCAAGAATCACCCTAGACATTTCCACACCGGAGTATTTTTCTTAATCTACTTGCTTCTAACCAATCCAATTATCCTTTTATCAGCAAGTGCTTCCTAAAAATCCAAGAACTTTCACCTTTATTTCTAAACCTTAAATCAAGGGTCACATCTTCTAGCTCCAGATAACCACCAATGGTTGGGGACCACAACTGGTTAGCCCCAAAGCATAATTCAGATATATCATTTGTCCAAATCCAATTAATTTATCGATCCACTCCAAGTTTTCACTTCTATTCTAAACCCCAAATTTTTTTGATATTACCAATATCATCCAACAAGTTCTGATCTCCTCAACTAGATTCTTAAGGGACCCTTTTAACTAATAATCTCATAGTTCAACACTTGTATATCCTCCTAAAGTTCTCCTTTCTACCAAATAGTTTTGAGTCGTCCTATGGCACCTATTTCCTTTGTCTAGAAAAAGCAGTTAGTAGCTTTGCAAAACTTGGTTAGATGAGAGATTTAAAGTTAGATAAATTATGTTAGTTATGTTAGCTTTCATTATCTTTTGTTAGTCTGACAGAATCCAACTAGTGTCATCGAACGTCGGGTCTTGAATCTTCATCCTTCTCGATAGCTTGATGTGGTTGCTCAAAACGACGTATGAAGGCCGCTATCCGTCTTGCAGAAGGTCGTAGAGTCTTGGGCCTCAAGGTTGAAGTAGAGAGTATTCGGTATCTTGTTCCTCTTACTAGGTCAAAATTTTCTGGAGGGTTTTCTAGGTCGGACTTTTGAAAGGATACAAAACCTCAGGCTATTTGGTTAAAGATCGGGGGTCTTTTGGTATCTTGAGGAACTGTCAGTTCTGTTTGGGAGATGATTTAGATAAGAGGGAAGAATATTTTAGAAAGCTTTTCCTTGGCGGGTTTACATCCGTAACAAGGTGCACTTAGGTGGCAAAAAGGAAACTAAACTTTTCCTTTTTGTAAAGCTACGTTTTTCCACCTCACAAACAACACACAAGCAGAGTACACACAAGCAAGGTGCACACAAGGTACGTCTAGTACCAACGGATGTCTAGTACGCGTGGTAATAGGGGTGAAACAACCAAGGTTCCTATCATATGTTTTTCCTATGGGTCTTGGTTAAACAGGGGTGCTGAAATCCTCATTTCGTCGCCTTAGTCTTCAGCTGGAAAAACTGAGATTGTCGAAGTAGCAACTTGAGTAGAATTGCTGAGGCTGAGCTGAGGTCTTCGGAGGTCTCTTGCTTTGTTGGTGTCGACGATCTTGGCATTTGCATATCAACCACCTTGATGTTGAATGTTGAGTATTTGCGATGGAAGCTTCTTCTTGTAGGTGCTAGCTAATTAGGTCTCCATTGGACATCGTCAAGTATTTTGAACAGGTAAGAGGGAGTAGAGAAATCCTTGGTAAATTTTAAAATAGAAAGGTAAGTCTCAGAAATTAATTGAGAAGGCGAGAAGAGCGGGAGTCATTTTTGGACTTCCCTAAATAAGGATATATTTTTGGTGTTAACATATTTTTAACAAAATATTCTCTTCCTAACTAACGTCCATGCTAACTAAGGTCTGTTACAGTCAGGATGGCTCTGATACCAAGTCTGTGAGGACCCCGGATTAATTATCCGAGATACTCGTTATGTTTCCTGCAACAGTCCCATGATCAGTGTGCTGTTGCACATAACTTGAGTTGGTATCACAGAACACCCACAAATACTGAATAATTATACTTACGTGCTTGAAGTGATCAGCTTCAATAAGGTACTTGCAGCGGAATCACCAAATCAACGTGGAGCCCAAGTCATTCGCCTTTACCCTACAGGCAGCTGACTGGGAAGCGCCCTAGTTCGCCAAGACGTCAGTGAACTCCTCTTCGTCGAACTGCTCTTCTCTGGGATCTGGCTAAGACAATAGCCAGGGACGAAACCAATATGAGTACATTTGATTGTACTCGCAAACTACCCCAACTTGAGTAGGCACTAGATTTTTATCTCTTAAAAACTTTTATTTGAAAAATCTTTAAAAACCTTTTTAATAGAAAGGGGGTGTGAAGAAGTTTATAACCTATCCTTTAAGAAAACACCATTTTAGCTGTTTCTCCGGAGCTCCTCCGGTATCCAACCATAACCTGGTTATGGTTCCAAACCCCTCACCACCTCGTACCAACTCATTGGCACAGGTGGGAAATAACCCTTTCCAAGTCAATTTCCTCAACACAACTCCAGAGTTTGCAAAACTTTGCACATGGCCTTAGTAGTTCTTCCCAACTGTCCATATCCGAGGACTCGGCTATTCGAATAGTTTTACCCTCTGCAGAGGTAGTACGCTTTTCCCACACCCATCCGGTCACTCATCGTGTCAGCCACGTCCCGCCATACCGGAGGTATGCGAAGTTGAGTTCCCGGCCATAGCCTGTCCTTTGCTCATGCTAGTATAGGACCCTGCCGCTACGACACTTTCCACCGACACTCAAATCCTCAGAAACTAAGTGTGGGGACTCGTAGTTCTGCCCGGCGGACCCAAGGGAGCCCTTCAATCCTCTTCCTCCGACACATCCATACCGGCTTCCGGTAGACAACAATGAAGAGGACCCAGGTCAGGGGGTAGGTCCTCAGACCATCCCCTCATGGAACGAGGTCATCCTCGCTATTGAGGCATCCAGTACTAACACGAGCAAATTATATGACTACGCCCTTGCCCATATGTGGGTAAATGTGGTCGCACAGATTTTCGGCTGGGGATGTAAGTACAAGGACACAATGTGCATTTTTTTTCTTTCCCGAAACAACACCATTCTCTGGTTCTTCACCTTCGTACCGACCTTTCGGTACTTCACCTTCATTCAAGTATTTTCAAAAGGGGTTTTGAGTAAACATTGTTTTTCCCATCCTATAGTTGTAAAGTAGCTACCCTATATTTCTACATAGGGTGGCAAAATAGTTTTCATTGTTTTGAAAAAGGGGTTTTTCAAAAATCATCGATACTTTTGAACAACTCTTTTGATTAAAGTAGAAGTATATAAATGCAAGCTCAGTGAAGTAGCTTGCCTGGTTTCAGCAAAATGTCCCTGGACTTCTCTTCGTTGATCAATATAATAAAAATCCAATCCTTCCTCGATCAAATCTCTCCGAAAACCACTCCGGTAGCGTTATTATCTAGCGTCGCAAACAGGGAAATAAACAATAATCAATACACCAAACAGAATCACAAGTGGTGCACAGACAGATAACAACCACAAGCATCAAACCAATTATTCAAGCAACAAACTAGGATCTAAGCTTATAAGGGCCTTAGACTAGTGCATGCTAGGTGCCTAGATCACAAAGCTATCTCAAGCAAGGGTGAACAGCAAGCATTTTATCTAAACAGGAAATACTTCACTACAACACAACCACTCAATTTTTAACAGAGAAAACCACCACTCACACCCAGTAGATAAAAGGCTATCGGAACTATGCTTATGATTGAGAAACTTATTCTTCAATCAATATGCAATGGAATCAGTGGGTGTTCCACTACCATAACAAGGCATTAAGAGGTTAAATATCTTCTGGCTACAATAGGAAGCTTACTAAAACAACAACACAACATAAGGCTACTCGTGCTAGTGAGTCCTAAATAATTATAACTATTCCCCCAACTAAACATGCTTTGCTAAGGATCAAACAATAGGTAACAAGGGGTGACATGCTACAATATCAGTAGCCATGAAATGCTACTGATGTTGAAGCAATGTTTCCAAAAACCAAACCACTCAAAGAATTTCGTCCACAGACAATTCCTAAACACTAGGGATATTCTAGGAAATATTCACACTAGTGATATTATTTCCTAACGAACACATGCAACACTAAACTTTTCCTAACATGCTAATTATAAGGGATAACACACTCATAACAAAGAGTACAGAACCTATGCATGCTAGTAATCACAAATAAAACATTAACACATTCCACAAACTTAAATAGAACTAAATCCAAGATTTCACAGGAAAGCATTAAAACTAGCTATGCACACCAAAAATAAAATATAGCTCCAAAAATCATACCAATCTAGGATTAGGTACTCCTAGTCATACAGAAGGCTACACAATTGGATTCACATCAAAAATCATTTCACAAAAATCTACAAAAATCACCAAATTGCCACTGGTGGTTTTATTGAAATGAAAAGTACTTTCGTTTCCTACTTAATTGGCAAGCAAGGCTAACAGGTCTGGAAAAGTATTATTTCAGGCTTTCCATAGAATTTTAGTTTGCAATATTTGGAGTTATAAAACTCTAGATATTGATTATTTAGTGAAAATTATGTTTTCTACAAGATTTATTCTAGACAACACACCAAATCATATTTTTGAAAAGTACCAGTGCTACACGTCTAAGAAAACATACCAAAACACTACAAAAATTAAAACACTCAAATTGCTAGCACACATCAACCACAAATGAATTAAACCTATACTGCAATTATCACAGGAGATTAAAACAGAGAATAGACCTATAGAAAAAAAAGATAAACGGGCCAGATCGGCCCAGATCCGGTCGTGCGGTGATGGGCCGGCCCGCTAGCTCGCGCGAGGCAAAGCGGTACGCGGCCTTCTTCCTCCTCTCGATAGGCAGAGACGAACGAGGCACGGCAGGGAGCACGGCGAGGACGGCGCGGTGGCTCCGGTGCTTCCTGGGCAAAGAGAGAAGGTGCATGAGGGAGAGAAGAAGAAGGGGAACTCAATGATGCGCAAATGGCGGAGGATGAGGGTCCGTGGCACTCGCGAGCTTGCTCGCAAGGCGGCGGCCGGAGCAAAAAGGATCGGGACGGCGACGGCGATCCCGGGCTTGATCCTTCGATTCCTCGCACGATGAGAGAGAGGACGATGCGGCGGGGCTACTGGTGCCCTTTGATTTGGACGGGGAACTCTCCTGTGACGGCGACACGCGATGGCAGCTCGAGTTGGGGGTTCGGGCTGCCGCAAATAAAATGGAGAGGGGGGGGGAGAGTGAGGGAGCACGGGGGAGGCAGAGGAGTGGCGTGGGGTGGTGCTCTTATCTCCTCCCAGGGGCAAGGAGGGAGGGCCACGGTGGCGTGCTCGCGGCGACCACGGCGTGAGGAGCACGGCGTCCATGCCGTGCGGCATCGCTGCAGCAGGGATGATGGGGGACAAGGGAGAGCAGAGGAGAGTGGCGTGGAGGCGTCGCCTCCTCCAGGGCGAGGCGTGCGTCAGGGGCGAGGCAAGGGAAGCACGGCGACGCGGCGAGCGCGGCAGCACGGTGCCGTGTCGGCGACGTGCTACAGGAAGTCAATGAAGTTCTTGCGGAAAGCCCCCTGAACTCCTTTCTGCTCTCACAGATGGGTCCTCGGCTAATTCTTTTTAATTCCCTTTTAAAACCAGTAGGGTTTCTGGGATTTATTTGGGGTATTAAAACCTTTTACAAAATTCCGAGAAAATTCAGGTAGCCTCCCATATATATGAGGAAGCTCCACAAAAATTGGTTTTACAAAATAAAATGTTTTGCTCCATTTTTGTTCATAGGTTTTGAATAAACAATTTTTGGAAATTAAACTTTGATACTCCTTTAATAATTCAAAACCAGTGGTAAAAGAGTTTGTAGAACCTTTGGAGCCTTCTTGACAAATATGGTACTTCAAATAAGTTTTATTTTCATAAAGAAAACATTTGTTTTGAAGAAACAAAGAAATTGGGAGGGAAATTATTTATGAAGATCATTTTAACCCATGACCTTCATTTCTTTTTAATAAAAGAGAGGAGGGGTTTGTTTTAAATCAACAAGTAGGGTTACTAGAGGAGAGAGTGATATGAGATGGAGAGAATTAGCATTTCATCTCCTTCCCTAGAATTTTGATAAAGAAAGTATATTTATGTTTTTAGAAAATGGAGGAATAGATAAAAGAGGAAGTTTTATTGAGACCACCTCCCTAAATTTTAGGATTTTAACTTGGGGTGCCTAATTGTAGAGGATTTATTCCTCTTCAAGTCACCCTCCAAGTTTGGTGGCCAAGGTGTCCTAAAGTGGTAACAACTCCACTGAGGAATCATCCTCACAAGAAGATCACACACACAGCAAAATCACAGCAATAGCAACAGCACCAAAATACCAATCGACACAACAATTTCCGCAATTCAAACAAGCCACACACTTCAAACTACAGGAATAAGTCACACACCTTTTTCCATAACTAGCAATGCTATTTTGTAATAGTGGCCACACCCAATTATGACAAGAGGTTGTTTAAGGGATATACCATCCCATAACTTAGTGGTTTTCAAAGATGGGTTGAAAAGGGAGGAAATATGTGGGTAATATATTTCCCACTAGAATTTCTTTTAAACAGAGTTGAAACCTTGGGGTTCATAAAGATTGGAATTTTGAAATGTCAAGGTTGAGGAAAGGATAGGAGATCACAGAGAGTTCTCCATATTTTATAAATATGAAAGTGTTGAAAATACTTTTACTGTCTCAAAATAAAGGGCATTTTATTTGTTGCTAGAACCAAGTCATTTTTGAAATAAACTTTTGGCCAACATAAGAATGGGAAAGACATATGGAATATTTTCTTGTCATAACATGGTCACCAGTGTTGAAAATATATTTTTACTTAGGTTGAGTTCTTAGGTTGACATTTACTAGTCAAACAATCACAAGCATTCAAGTCACACAAGGTCAAACAGAACAATTTTAAAAGGAAACACAATCATTTGTGAGATAATTCAAAAAGTTTTTGTTGGTTCTGAATTTTGGGTCTTATTTACTCTTATTATAGATTTGGGATGTTACACCTGGGCTGGCCAGGTGGGCCGGCTAGCTGGGCTGGGCTGCTGTGCACCCCAACCGGCCCTTTTTTCTTTTCTGTTTTGTTTTCCTATTTTCCAAAACTTTCAAACTTTTCAAATACAAATAAAAAAAATTCAAACCAATTTCTAACAATTTGTGCAAATCAAAATAACCATCTTAAAATCTTTGGGCCCTTTTCTAAATTATTAGAAGTCTGAATTTTGAAGCAAAAACAAAAAATGGAAACATTTCCATAAATGATCATCCGAAAAATATTGGAAAATATCAAAATGACTACAAAGAAAAAAAATTACAGCAACAAAAGCAAAGTTTGAATTCTTCGTATTGTTAAATATTTGGATACATTTGTGCGGGAAAAACAAACATGTTCAACCATTTAAATCCAAATTTGAAATTTAAAACTACAACAAAAAAAAAACCTCTTTGAAGCCCGATTATTTTGACATGACATGTGTGTTTCCCACTTTCAACAATTTTTAAAATCCGAACGTTCTCTAAACCGTAAATTTTCCCAATTGCAGCAATCTCAAAATTTGAGCACTCTCTAAAATTCAACCATTTTTAAAACGATTTTTTTAAAATTTCGATGATTTCCATACTTAAATAATTTCAGCAAATGTTGCCATTTTCAACTTCTAATTTAAAAAACACGTACCATTGTGCACAACTGCAAAAATAGATGAATTTCCAAATTCCAAAACAAAAAACAAACTTTCCACACGACCTAATAAATGCCTATATTGTATTTCCAAACAATATTACCCACTGTCAAAACAAAAAGAAAAAAACTATCGCGATAATTTCCGTCCGATAAATATTTAACCGCATCATACAAATTAACGTGAATTTCATCTTTTTCTAAACCATTTTCTTAAATAGTTAAGTTTCTGATAGGTGGTTCCCTTTTCCTTCGACAATTTTCATAAAATAAAAAACATTCAAACTAACTTGCTTTTTAAATTTCGACAATTCAAAATACACCCTCTAATTATTGATCGAACCTACCGAATTCTCATACGATTCATTCACTCAGATAATGGAGTCAAAATAGGTATTTATGACAAAATTTGAAAATTTAATTTTCAAATGTCTTCCAAAACTGATCATTCAAAAAACGTAATATATATTGTAAAGAACGCCGTTTCGCACCCATAATATTACTAATTTCGTACATCAAAGGTGTGGCATGTTACCTGCATATATTCAAATACATTTCCTGTAATTACAGATAAGAGCTCATAGCGAGATAAAAACATATCTGAATACTTCCAACTGCTAAATATTTGAATATTCTTTAAACTACATCACAAAATGCTCAGAATAAATCAACACTTATTACGTATGGCAAAACACAAAACATATATGGACAATTCAAAATAGCCAATATTTGGATGCAACATAAATGAACTTTCCCAAATTGTGGATTCTAATCCTAAAAAGACGCATTACCACCAACTACGTACTTATATTACATATTATTTGCAAGCATATTTCGATACTTGAAATTGCTAAAATATTGGAGGTGCTACAAAATATATCGACATGCACAGAAAAATAAATAGTACTTACTAATGCCATAATACAAACTTATTTACACAATTCAAATTGGCTAATATTTATATACAACCTAAGTGGGATTCATCTAATTATGGAATTAACTTTAAGAAATGCTAACAAAATACAAATTCTATCAATATGGAGTTATTTGACAAATTTATATAAAAAATAATAATATTGAAAGCGCAGCGTCACGCCAAATTCATCTAATTATGGAATTAACTTTAGTAAACATTATCAAAATACAAAATCTCTCATTACGTAGTTATTTTACAAATTTACAGAAAATTACAAGCTAACAACGCGCGGCGTGACGCCGCGCCAAAATTCCACTAGTTTCAGTTCTACACTTCTACTCCGTACTAGGTTTCTCTCGACGATCTAGTCGACTAATTTCTCCGTCTCTGCCGCCAGCCCAGGAGCCAGGGGTTCGTTGGTGCAAGTAAAAAATGGGGTTCGTTGGTGGAGCGTCGCTGCTGGGACTTGGGATTATGGATTCAGGCGTTGCCGAAGCGATGATTACTGATTAGGGAAGGCACAACACACACCTCCCGTGCGCCTGGGAACTGACGAGTATGAACTGCCGCCACCGCACGTCACGGCAATTCCTGAATTGATCGCCCTTAAGGTATCATCGCAGATATAGTACATACTTGCTATTGCAGTTGCTAGTTTGATTATCCCATATAATAGTTATTTTTTCTTAGATATACCTGAAAAAGAGTTACTCCCTCCTATCCGTTAAAATTGACGTGATAAAACACGTAGCGAGTACAACCGTACGTTTTTCAGATCAGAGGGAGTACGTATTATACAGTTTATAACTATTGTGTTCTATCTTGAATATAAGAAGTGTAGATTCGCTTATGTTGTATACAATGGGAATGAAATAGCTGCAAAGCTCAATATTGATGAAAATATTGAGTTATTTGATAGGCGAGGGCGTACATCTACATTCAAACGAGGGGAAATATATATTAATTTTCAATAGCGAAATATATGCTGTTACAATTTGATTATCCATAGATACTTATAAGACTCGATATATTTTGGTGTTGTATCTCTTTTGTGGTCAAATCCTGGATCCGCCCTGATATCCGGTGAAGGAACTTCGGAATCAAGGTACGATTATAATACAAATGAACAGACACCGACAGAACAACTAGAGAATAGTAAGTACTACCTCCCATCTGCATGCTAAGTCAGCTGGTTTGAGACAAGGGTATGTACGCACGTAGAAAGAGTCAGGAAAGTTAAGTAGGACTTAGCCTCAAAACTAAGCCAAGTCTTGACTTTAGCACTTAACCCATGCTGGCTAGCTAGAGATAGCTAAGTCACATGGTAAAGGGAATTGAAGAATTAGTTAACTTGTTCAAAAAAAAAAGATAATTAGTTAACTAATACGGAGTACTACTAATCACAAGTGTCGATCTACAAAGTCAACAGCTGGAGACCGATCGAATCGATTTATGTGTAATCTTTTGCAGGTGTGACATAACATCTGTCTAAAATATACGTACCCGTCGGCCGTCGACATCTACGGAGTACATATATCTCTCTCGTGTTGCCGTGTTTCTCCTCTTGATTTTGGCTCCTTGTTGGTTGGATTTTGCTGCCGCTACACTGTCCCAGGGTCTGATAGAGCTGGCGATCGATCGATTGAAATATAGAAAGGCGCCGAGAGTGGGAGGGGGAAGGTTTAAATAAACGGAGGAGAGCTCACTGAAACTAAGTGAAGCGTATTTATTCTGCGGGCGCAACTTGTTGCGAGTTTTCATTTCTCCTGTCTAGCTAAGCTAGCCAACTTGCTGCCTGGCTAGTTCCATCACCCAAAGGAGCTGGAATGGTTCTTTCGACAAGAGAGTGATTGATTTGTTTGCCTTTGAGATAATAGCGTAAAACTACACGTTTTCACGCAAAATTTACCGATTGGTACCAGTCGACACAAAAATCTCATTTAGGTACCACATTTTACCGATTTTTTTTCAGAAAACTCAAACCGCGACGGCGCGACCTGATGCGATTTAGACAGCGTTTCTGACATGCCGACGTGGCAAGCTCGGTGACAGTCTCCGACTTAGGCCCACATGTTAGCCCAATTAAAAAAAATCTCAAAAAATGAAAAATTCTAAAAAAAAAAACCTGAACCCCTCCCCCCATGACCGGCGGGTTCTCCTCCTCTGAGGCCGAGTCCTCCAACCACCGCAGCTGCCTGAGCCCCATCCGCACCACCGTGTCCGGAGCAGGAGCACCGACGGTGGCGCCAGCGCCGAAGAAGAAGACCAAGAAGCCCGCGGGCGCCTCGATCCGCGCCCAGCTCAGGGACGCCCGTGGCAAGCCGGCCTCCATTGAGTAGGATGCAGAGGCCTGCGAGCGTACGTGCTGCGCGAGGCGGCGACGCTGGAGGTCGGAGAGGGACGACGGCAAGAGGAGGGAGATCGGGGGCGAGCTCGGCGGCGTGGTGGGGTAGTCCCCCATGGCGCAGTCTCCCATGACGTCGCCGCTGTGACCCGCGTGCGAGTCCCAGGCGACGGAGACGGCGGGAGGAGCACGGCATGGTGGGGCAGTCCCAACGGCGGAGACGACTCAGGATCGGGAGGGGGCCACGGCCACGCGGGCGGCGCCATGGAGGACTGCGCCGAGATGGTATTGTGACGCGGCGTACTGATACCCGATGACGTAGTTAGCTGCGTCAAAAGAATATGGGTTAGGTTGAGACTCCAAGTGCAGAGTGTGTAGTAAGTGGAAGACGTGTTTTCCCCACGAGGGGTGACTCGAGGGTTTAATATCGAACTCTCAGGGAATCAGTAGTGAAGATTTATCTTTCCTATCCTTCTTCTTTGGGTTACCTACAAAACAAAGTAAATGTTTTGGTCCTCAACCTCACCTAGTGGTTGTCAAGCACAAGGTGTGAGAATAATATCAAGATAATATGCAATGCAAACAAGAAATAAATATGCAATGGTGGAAAATAAATATGCAAGGATGGTGGTAGCAATGATAAATGATATTTTTGGGTTTTATATGATGAATGCAAGATGGAAAAGTGTTTTTGTATTTTTGGATTTTTAAATGGCAGAAAATGGAAAAGTGGTAAAAGTGGTTGGAAAGGTGTTTCTTATGATTAAAAATGGACCGGGGTTTATGGTTTCACAAATGCACCCTCTCTTTAATGAAGTGGTAGAAAATGGAACACTAGAGTTGACATATGAGATAGCAGCACAACAGTTTAATGACAAGTTATAATTATATGGGCATCACGTCCTAACATAGAGACCTTTTCGTTTATTATTAGTCTCACTTATACTCCACCAAGATGCGAACTAAATCATAACACCTCAATAATTAAGATAACTCAGAGTATAGCAATAAGTATCATGACATGAAGTTAAAATAAGAACATGCTAGATCTAGTCATGGAGGAAGTAGCAATGGTCACACCCACATCTCCGATAGCATGGTATTTCTTTTTATCCCTAATGAGGCAACAAAGTAAGGTAGAGATACCCAAGTGGATCGCAGAACTTTCTCTCACGTTCACTGCACTAGCCACCCCTCGTTACTGCAACTAATGCACACGTTCCCCCTCACGCGCTTTCATAAACATGATTGATCATGACAAGTAGATAAGAACGGGTACATAATATGCATCTACTTTCATAACTGAAACAAAACCGTTGCAATCTCAAACATATATTAACTCATAAAAAGATCCACCATAAAGGTATTACATAGATGACCGTAATCATGTTCAGCAGCTCATACGGTACTAATTAGTGAAGCTAAAGAGAGAGAGATACATAAGTTACTTCCACAAACCCATAGTCCAGAGGTGGACTACTCCCTCTTCATCATGGAGACGGTGGAGAAGTCGTTGGAGAAGATGGAGACCACGCCGGCAGCGCCCCGCCGGAATTTTCCCCCTCCAATCTGCAACTCCAGGTCTCTGTTTCGTGATTTCTGTGTTTCGGCGGTGTTCCTTTCAGAGAACATCGGGGGGCTATTTTTATAGTCAGTTTTAGATCAAAACCGAGTCGGTGGAGGAAAGATCGACGGCAACGGAGCTCCGAGGCCCAAAAGAGGGGGTCCCACACGGCCCAGGTACCTGGCCGCGTGGGCCCACTCAACTTTGGCCTCCGGCTTCCTTTCGTGCGCTTCCTTGGCTCCTACGCTTTGTTCCTTCCAAAAACGGATGCCCGTAAAATATTAGGTCATTTGGACGTCGTTTGGGTCCCTGAAACATTAAAATATAGAAAACAGGGTTTTCTAATTGTGCAGGGTTAATTCCATAAAAATAGGAAACATACCAAATATTCCCAAAATCATTATAAAACAGTGATATAACCCTTATATGATGAAAATATGACTGGAATATAAGTAAAATAATGCAAAGTTCATGTATGCATTTTACATGCATCAACATCCCCAAGCTTAACCTATACTCGTCCTCGAGTATGAATGTGATAAAACTAACATGGACTTTGTATTTTAATACTATCAATGGATATCAAAGATGATTACTATTGCTACATAGAGTCAAATGTTTCATTCTTAAAAGGAGTAGCAATATGCAAGATAGTTTATGAAGTGATATCAAGTATTCAATGCAAGGATGTTCAATGATAATTCACAAAGTGTAACATAAAAGAAAGTACTATGGACCACATGTATGCATAATGAGAAGAAAGAACATCCTATAATGGCCATAGAGTATTGATGAAAATCTGAATATAAAAGGTGGACACTTTGGAAAGATATATATGAGTAGAGGTAAAGCATTTTAGTTAATGATTGTAATGTGGTAATCCTTGGTGTCAAGCTCTCATTCCCCTATCATAGCATCTTGAATGATTAAGTGTAAAGTGAAAGCAAATATGAGTAGTGTGCTTCACAAAGTACAGGTTGAAAGTCTCATGCCCCTTGAATACAAGTACCTACTCCATGTGTTACTTATCTTGGGAAACAAAGCAAGTTCAAGTTAAATATCATTGTAAGTAATAATAGTATCATTAAGAGCGTCAACTGGGGTACCTCTTGTCTCAGGATATGGAACAAGCCCATATCAAGATGACAAGACAAAGAAACACAATGAACAATCTCAACACCCTTTTTATTTACCATTAGATAGCTTTTTATTGTAAGGTGTATCACAGAAGGTTCACCATAGCATGTAAGTAAATTTCCACCATGAATGATGCATGGCTTAGATTAGCGGCCCAGACGTCTCTCTAACCATTTATACAAACTCATTTAAACCTACTTCATTTCCACATTTATTTCACCCATGGTAAGCATCCATAAACAAAAGTACATGATATCAACTAAATGAAATGAAGTGTATGTTGAAAGCTTGCCATGTGACAGCACATATGAGCTAACTCTCAACCAAAGACATTTGTCAAGCCCACAACATCATAATTTTAATCACAATGGGTCATGTTTTATCTATGCAATGAAAGTAAAATGTGCATCAAGTTCAAGAGAGCTCTATAACCAACTTTTCCCATAACAATCAACACCATAAGCTTTTTCATTCAGAGGTATATAGATAACACAAATATCATGATAAACATACTCAGAATAGCATAAAGCTAATAGGTAGATATGGTGGACTCACTGGAAAAACTTTGGTTGAAGGTGTTGAAAACAAGTTTTTACTTGTTGGAATTTTTGGGCTAGCAAGAGGGAGAGAATTGACCATCTAAATGCATGCATGAGTGTCCGTAGAACTAACCAGTCCATGTTAAACAAGGTAAAATAACATTCAGCATCAAAACATGAATAAAAGATAGCTCTTGATAAAATACTTGCAAATTATTACTCATTAACAAGCTCATGAATCATGCAACTATATGTATCTTTTAAAATCAACTCCAACATCCCTTTTCCCAATCAATTAATAGCATCCAACATAATTCAACCCAAATTTCCAGTAGCTCTCTCTTATATAAATGATAGTGTGGTGGTCTCACAAAATAAAAATCAAACCAAAACAAACAAAAAGACGCTCCAAGTTTATGCGATAAAGTGTTTCGATCGAAAAACAGAAATTAGACGTGTGCAAACCGAGAGTGTGTAGGTCTAGTGGGGTTGTCTTCACATCCCCATGCTTATGGTCTTCACCATCCTTGGATAGCTCTTGGTGCATATCCTCTAATCCCTGTGAAAAAAATTCAAAACACCGTTTCTCCCATTTCTTTTTCTGTGGGGTGCATTAGTAGTGATAAACAAATAGATTTCTTGCTGCATATAATCCTTGAACAAAAATTCATATGGATATCCAGAAAGTGTATTAAGTTGTATGCCTACTTGCTAGTGCTAAGTTGACGAGGGAATATCTCCCCGGCAACAGCACCAGAAACAATGCTTGTACGTCACACGTCAGTTGGGAACCCCAAGAGGAAGGTATGTGATACGTCTCCAACGTATCCATAATTTCTGCTGTTCCATGCTTATATTATACCATTTGCTACATGTTTTATATGCACCTCGTATCACTTTTATGCATTTTCTGGGACTAACCTATTAACAAGATGCCACAGTGCCAGTTCCATGTTTTCTGCTGTTTTTAGTTTCAGAAAGTTACTTCTGGAAATATTCTCGGAATTGCACGAAATAAAAGGCCAGGTCCCTATTTTTCCAGCACGTACACGGAGTCTGAAGGAGAGACGAAGGAGAGCCAAGAGGTGGCCAAACCACCTGGCGGCGCGGCAGTGGGCCCAGCCGCGCCTGCCTGTGGTTTGGGCCCCTCGGAGGTCCGCCGACATCGCCCCTTCGCCTATTTATTCCCCGAGACACGAAAACCCTAAAGCACCGAGCCTTTCATCCAGAACATATTCGCTGCCGCCGCCGTCGTCAACCCTAACTCGGGAGGTTTCTGAAGCTCTTCCCGGCACCCTGCCGGAGAGGGGAATCATCACCGGAGGGCTCTACATCGCCATGCCCGCCTCCAGAGTGATGCGTGAGTAGTTCATCCTTGGACTATGGGTCCATAGTAGTAGCTAGATGGTTGTCTTCTCCACTTGTGTCATCATGTTTAGATCTTGTGAGCTGCCTATCATGATCAAGATCATCTTATTGTAATGCTACATGTTGTGTTTGTTAGGATCTGACTTATATTGATACCTATGTGGAGCTGAATATTATATTATCATGTCTATGTCATTTGTGATCTTGCATGCTCTCCGTTACTTGTTGAAGCCTTGGCCACGTGAATACTTGTGACTCCAAGAGGGGGTATTTATGCATGATAGTTGGGTTCAACCTCTATTTAACCTGGGATAGTGACAGCAAGTTCTAAGGTTGTAGATGTGTTGTTGCCACTAGGGGTAAAACAGCAATGCTTTATTCAAGGATGAATGTATTGTTTACATTATGCACATTACTTAATGCAATTGTCTGTTGCTTGCAACTTAATACTGGAAGGGGTACGGATGTTAACCGGAAGGTGGACTATTTAGGCATAGATGCATGCTAGATAGCGGTCTATGTACTTTGTCGTAATGCCCAAATGAATCTCATAGTAGACACCACAGCTCACACATGCATGTTATATGCACTTATCAATTGTCAATTGCCCAGCTGTAATTTTTTCACCCAGCATGTTAGTTATCTTATTGGAGAGACACCACTAGTGAACTGTGGACCCCGGTCCATTCTTTTACATCTGAAATACAATCTACTGCAATCATTGTTCTCTACTGTTTTATGCAAACAAATATCATTTTCCATTCGATACGTTTAACCCTTTGTTTTCAGTAAGCCAGTGAGATTGACAACCTCACTGTTAAGTTGGGACAAAGTAATTTGGTTGTGTTGTGCAGGTTCCACGTTGGCACCGGAATCCCTGGTGTTGCGCCGCACTACACTCCTTCACCAACACCTTCGAAGCAAACCTCGTTTTCCTACTGGTTCGATTAAACCTTGGTTTCATACTGAGGGAAAACTTACTGCTGCACTCATCATACCTTCCTCTTGGGGTTCCCAACTGACGTGTGACGTACAAGCATTGTTTCTGGCACTATTGCCGGGAGATATTCCCTCGTCAACCTAGAGCCACCAACACGTTTTCTGGCGCCGTTGCCGGGGCTAACCGAATCCTCGGGTGCCTTCCAACATTCACATACCATGGAGGAGTGTCTATTTGCAAATTAAGTTGCTTACTGATAAATCAGGGCAAAACATGTGAAGAGAATTATTAATGAAAGTTGTAATTAATTGGGGCTGGGCACCCCGTTGCCAGCTCTTTTTGCAAATTATTGGATAAGCGGATGTATATGCCACTTGTCCAGGTGAAAGTCTGTCAGAAGTAAATGACAAGATTGAAAGATAAAACACCACATACTTCCTCATGAGCTATAAAACATTGACACAAATAAGGAGTAATAAAGTTTTGAATAGTTTAAAGGTAGCACATGAAATATTTACTTGGAATGGCAGGAAATACCACATAGTAGGTAGGTATGGTGGACACAAATGGCATGGGTTTTGGCTCAAGTTTTGGATGCACGAGAAGCATTCCCTCTCAGTACAGAGTTTAGGCTAGCAAGGTTGTTTGAAGCAAACACAAGTATAAACCGGTACAGCAAGAATCACATAAAAACATATTGCAAGTATTATAAGACTCTACACTGTCTTCCTTGTTGCTCAAACATTTTACCAGAAAATATCTAGACCTTAGAGAGAACAAATATGCATCCCAAGTCTCAACAAGCTCTACGGTAGTTCTCCACTACTAGGCTTTAACTACATGATGTAAGAGCTTAAACATGATCTACTTGAGAGCTCAAAACAATTGCAAAGCATCAAATCAAAACAAGACAATGATCTACAAGAATGCATATGTCTTTTCCAATACCAACTACTACGTGTAGCATTTTCTTTCTTTCAAACAAACACCAATAAATTTATTTAAACATAAACTCTCCAAATGATAATATAATGCAGCAAGAGAGTATTTATAAACAAGTGCTAACAGCTCGAAGAGATGCATGAAAAACAGGAGCTAAAAACACTGCAGTAGCTAGTTAAGAATACTCAACAAATATAAGTGAAGAACATGAGTATTCATATGAAAAAGCGGAGCGTGTCTTTCTCCCACACAAGGATTGCTAGGATCCGAATTTATTCAAACAAAAACAAAAATAAAAACACACAGACGCTCCAAGTAAAGCGCATAAGATGTGAAAGAATTAAAATATAGTTTCACTAGAGATGACCTGATAAGTTTGTTGATGAAGAAGGGATGCCTTGGGCATCCCCAAGCTTAGACGCTTGAGTCTTTCTGAATATGGTTGGGATGAACCACGGGGGCATCCCCAAGCTTAGGCTTTTCACTCTTCTTGATCACATAATATCACCCTTCTCGCTTGATCCTTGAAAACTTCCTTCACACCAAACTCAAGACAGTTCTCATTAGAGGGTTAGTGCATAATCAAAAATTCTCATATTCTGTAATGATACAATCAATCCCAAAGCTTCTGGACATTAGCTATAGCCACCAATGCTTTGTGGAGCAAAGAAATCCACACAAACACAGTAAAAGAGCGAATGCAAAACAAAAGGCAGAATCTGTCAAAAACAGAACAGTTTGGAATGACGAATTTTTCGAGGCACTTAAGTTGCTCAGATGGATCTGGCCTAAAATAATGAAAGTTGCATACATATCTCAGGAATATGCGTGATTTTTTTCAGAATTGTTTGAATTTTCTACAGGGAGATAAGCTCAAATCCGTGACAGCTAAAAATCTGTCACTGCGCAGAAATCCAAATCTTGCATCAACTTTCAATATAGAACTTTACTTGGCACAACATTACGATAAAATAAAGATACAAAGGAGTTGCTACAGAAGTAACAAAACTCCTTGACTCAAAGAAAACAAAAATAACAGCAAATAAAAACGATGTGTTGTCTCCCATAAGCGTTTTTCTTTAACGCCTTTCAGCTAGGCGCAGAAAGTGAAAATCAAGTGTTGTCAAGAGAAGAATCATCAACATCATAACTTGCTCTAACAATAGAGTCAAAAGGTAACTTCATTCTCTTCCTAGGGAAGTGTTCCATACCTTTCTTGAGAGGAAATTGGTACCTTATATTACCTTCTTTCATATCAATGATGGCACCAACAGTTCGAAGAAAAGGTCTTCCCAAAACCATAGGACAAGATGCATTGCATTCAATATCCATAACAATAAAATCAACAGGGACAAGGTTATTGTTTACTGTAATAAAAACATCATTAACTTGCCCCAAAGGTTTCTTCATAGCATTATCAGCGAGAAAAACATCCAAATAACAATGTTCCAAAGGTGGCAAATCAAGAATATCATAAAGCTTCTTGGGCAAAACCGAAATACTTTCACCAAGATCACACAAGGCATTGCAATCAAAATCATTCACCTTTACCTTAATGATGGGTTCCCAACCATCTTCTAATTTCCTAGGAATAGAAGCTTTAAGTTTCAACTTCTCCTCCCTAGCTTGCAAAAGACCATTTGTAATATGCTTTGTAAAAGCCAAATTAATAGTGCTAGCATTGGGACTTCTAGCTAATTTTTGCAAGAACATAATAATTTCAGAGATGTTACAATCATCAAAATCAAAATCATTATTGTCAATGGTGGTGGAACCATTTGAAAGGACATTTTGTGATCTCTTAGTTTTGTGTGTTAGTTAACAACATTGTGGATGTTTTAATCTGGTGATAAGTGATGCAGGTTTTATTGTATACAACATGTGCATCAACACCAAAAAGAGAAAAGAGTTTCTGGAGCTTTTCAGGCCGGAGTTTCCGGCCTCCAAGGCCGGAGTTTCCGGTCCCTGGACTTGTCCTCGAAGAAACAGCAAAGCTGCTGAAGTGTTGCTCAGCCCCTGGTGTGGGGGGAGTTTCCGGCCCCCAGGCCGGAGTTTCCGCCCCTGGCCAAACATTCCGGCCCCAGTACACCGGAGTTTTGGCCCAAGTCTCATGTGAAGAAGTTGCTCAGCTCCTGGTGTGGGGCGGAGTTTCCGGCCCCTGTGGCCGGAGTTTCCGCCCAGGCCGGAGTTTCCGGTCACTAGGACCGGAAACTCCGGTGTGATTCTTCTCTGCAACGGCTACTTTTCTGGGAGGGGTATATATACCCCTCCATCTACCTCCAGCCAGCTAGCTCGCCCAGAATCAAGATCCCCATTGTTGCAAGCTCAAGAATCACTAGATCTCCCAATCCCTCCACCCAAACTTGTTGATCTTTGGAGGATTGAAGGAGAAGGCCCCGATCTACATCTTCACCGAGCCGTTTGTCATTTCCCCCTCATTCACTTGAGGGACCATTTGCTAGGGTTTCCACTAGGAAAACCTAGCCCCCTATTGTACTCACTTGATTGTCTTTGTGACAGATTGTAGCTGTTTGGGAGCCCCCAATCCTTTGTGGGTTGTGCCCCAAATCGTTGTTGTAAAGGCTCCGGACTCCGCCTCGAAGGTTTCCGATAGTTGAAGTGAACCAAACCTTTGTGGTGCGGTTCACCGGAGAAGAGGGTGAGGCCTTTGTGGCCGTTGAACCATTGTGTTGGTTCACACCTCTCCAACGAGACGTACTCCCCTAAAAAGGAGGAACTCGGGATTACATCCGTGTCTCCGCGTGCTTTGACTTCGGTTACCTCTATCCTTGTTTACCGCCTTATTATATCGTGCTTAGTTGCTAGCTTGTCATATAGGTAAATTCACCGTAGTTGCATATCTAGAGAATTTACCTTTTGTGTCAAGCCTAAATTGAAAAAGACTAAAATTGGAGTAGCACCTATTCACCCCCCCCCTCTAGGTGTCATACCGATCCTTTCAATTGGTATCAGAGCTAGGCTCTCTTGTTTTGGGCTTAACCGCCTAAGAGAAGTATGACACAAAGTGAGGATGAGGCCGATCTTGCCAAGGCCAAAGAGACCATGGCATCCATGGCCGATATCAAATCGTTGGAAACAACATTGACATCGTCCATGAATGACATGAATGTCAAATTTGATGAGTTGCGTGACATGCTCATGAAACTCACAAATGCCAAGGTTTCGGAAACCATCCCACTAGAGGGTATCTCTAACTCCGATGAAGGTGATTCCGAGGAGGGTAAAAAGAAAAATGAGAAGGGGTGGAAACCACCTCCGGATCTAAACCATCTCCTCCTCCTCCTACCAAGCATGAAGATGGGAAGGAAGAGTACCATAACGTTCCGGGATGGTACCCTATCGACCCACCTATCACCACCCGCATAAACCCCATTGGTCCTCCACCTAAGCTTAATGCATTAGCCTTTGCTAGTTGGCAACGCTCAATGAAATCTCATATTAACAGTGCCTCTATCGAGCTTTGGAGGATCATTGAAGATGGGTACAAGGTTGCGGATCCAAGCAATGTGACAAGAAGAGAATTTGCCGAAAAGCAACTCAATGCCTCCGCACTCCATATGATTGAACTTTCAGTGGTGAAAGTGACAAGCATTATGTTCTCAATGCCACCACCGCCAAAGAAGCTTGGAATTGTCTTGAGGTTGCATTTCTTGGGAATGAAAGCATGAAGAGAAACCGATATGAGTCTTTGAGCAATGATGCCGAAGGCTTCTACATGTTTGACAATGAGACTCATGAAGACATGTATGGAAGACTCAAGACTCTTGCAAAGGCCTTCTTTGATGTGGGGGCAACCTATGTGGATGATGCTTATGTCAAGAGGAAGTATGTGAATGCTCTCTTGCCTTCCGAGCCCATCGAGGTGAAGGCCATTCAAGGAAGACACAACTACAACGAAATGACATCCAATGAAGTTATGCAAGAAGTGCAAGCCTCCAAGGTTGCCACCAAGAATGCCGAAGATAGCCGTGCTAGGGCCATGGGGATGAAACAAGGCCCCTCACTTGCTTTGAAGGCCAAGGTGGTATGTCTTGATGAGGTTGAAGCGTGCCCAAGCAACATTGCTCCAAATGATCTTGAACCGGCTCTAAATGGTCATATAGCTCTTGCCACAAGAGAGTTTTGGCAAGACCCGGCAAAAGCTAAAGCCAAGGTTGATAAAGAGAACAACTCAAGTGGGAAGAAAGAGCTAGCCTCAAAGTGGAAGACGTGCTACAATTGTCATGACAAGAACCACTACATAAGAGAGTGTCCTTATGAGAACCGAGAGCAAAATGGTGGGAAGCTCATCCCCAAGGACCATTCAAAGTTGATCCAAAAGAAGCCCGCAAGACCAAGGAAGCCTTTCTTCAAGAAGGCACCAAGAATTGTGTTGGTGGCACAAGAAGAATATGCCACAAGTGATTCCGAAGATGAAGATGCACCTACTAAAGAGGTAGCCGCATTGGCTATTGTATCAACTTCATCATCTTCTCTCTTTGAATCCCCCAATGAGAACTTCTCCACCAACAACGCTCGTTGCCTCATGGCTAATGTCACCGAGGTATCATCTCCTTCTCCCAAGACTATGCATGAAATGAGTGATCAATCTAGTCTTGTGATTAAGAAAGAACTTGTTGCTTTCGATACTTTCATGACTAACTTGCAAGGTGAAGCTAAGGAACATGTTGAGTCTCTCATGAGACAACTATGTGCGGCCGAAGAACTTCTTCAAGAAAAGAGTAAGATTGAGAGAGAGGATTCTCTCACCATTGCCTCTTTGAATGCTTCCGTAGCATCCTTGAATGCCTCTCTTGATGAAGAGAGTGAAGAAAGATGTTCTCTTGAGGAAAGACTTGAGTCTCTTGATGCTAAAAATGATGATATCATTAATAAAATCATTAAGGATAGAGATCATGTCGTTGCTAAATATAAAGTGCTTAAAAAGGAGAAAGTTGAACTTGGGGTTGCTAATGCTAGACTTCTTGAGGATATGGAGAAGCTTGACAAGGCTCACAAGGCCTTGGAAACAACTCACTCCCTTTTAGTCAAGTCTCATGAGCAACTTCAAACTCAACTTTCTAAATCTAGCTCAACTAGCATATCTATTCTTCCTCGTGTTCATGAAAATGTTATTGAAGAAAATGTTAGTGCCAAGACCTCTATTCCCAAAGGTAAAGATAAGGGTATTGCTTACTTATTTGAGCAAAAACCACACAAAGGGAAGGAGGGTCTTGGTTATGTAGCCGAGCCCAAGAAGAAAGTGGGCAACAACAAGAAGATCAAGACCAAGCCCGCACAAGCCGAGACTTCCATTGCGGGTGGTAGTGCCACAAGGGGCAAGACCACTCGTAGTGACTTTGCGGGGCATAACAACCCCAACTATATTCTTTATGTTGATTATTATGGGGATGTTTATGCTCAATATGTTGGTCCATATGATGGTTACATTGATTACTCTATTTGGGTCCTAAGACCCTTGTTGCTAACCAAAGAGGACCCATTGAGAAATGGGTACCTAAATCCAAGCAATGATTTCTTGTAGGACTATGCTTCCGGTGGATCGAAATGGGTGGTTGATAGTGGATGCACTAGTCATATGACCGGAAGCAAGGAGATTATGACGGAGTTGAGACCAAATCTAAATAACTCATCCGTCTCTTATGGTGACAATCAAAGCGAGGTAAAGAGTCTCGGCAAGGTGGTAGTTGCAAGGGATATCACCCTTGTAAATGTCATGCTTGTTGAGTCTCTAGGTTACAATCTTATGTCCGTTCGTGCTCTTAATAAGATGAACTTTGATGTCCATTTTACTATTGATATGGTGGTACTCTTGAGGAGCAAGACTCTAAAGGTCATGTTCGTTGGGTATGTTGAAAATGAGTTGTTTGTGGTAGACTTTTCGGGGTCTACCAACACTCAAGCAATATGCCTATTCGGAAAGGCCGACGTGGGGTGGTTGTGGCATCGCCGCTTGTCCCATGTCAACATGAGAACTTTGCAAAGTCTTCACAAGGGTGGCCACATTCTTGGACTAAAAGAGGATGTTTCTTTTTCTAGAGATCGTCTTTGTAGGGCTTGTGTTGAAGGAAAGATGCATGATTCTCCCCATCCGGGCAAGACCATTATTTCATCAACGAGGATTTTGGAACTTCTTCATGTTGATCTCTTTGGTGCCGTGCCTCAACCTAGTCTTGGTGGGAAGAAATATTGTTTGGTGATTGTTGATGACTATTCAAGATTTACTTGGGTTTATTTCTTCAAGACGAAGGATGAAACCCAACAAACCATCATCGACTTTTCCAATATTGTTCAACGCCAATACAATGTCCCTATTTTGGTCATTAGGAGTGATAATGGCTCCGAGTTCAAGAACTACACCTTAAATGAGTTTCTTAGTGAAGAGGGGATTCGTCATCAATATTCCGCTGCATATACCCCTCAACAAAATGGTGTAGCCGAAAGGAAGAACCGGACTCTCATGGATATGGCAAGGTCTATGTTGGCGGAGTTTAAGTCTCCGCTATTCTTATGGGCCGAGGCTATCTCCACGGCGTGTCACTCATCTAACCGGTTATTCTTTCGTGTTGGCAAGAAGTTTACATCTTATGAGATGCTCACCGGCAACAAGCCCAATGTCTCCTACTACCGAGTTTTTGGTTGTAAGTGTTTCTATAAGAACAAAAGTGTTCGTTTGTCTAAATTTGAATCTAAAGCTTTAGAGGGTGTTTTTGTTGGTTACGGTGCCGAATCTCACACCTATAGAGTCTATGACAAGACCGTTGGGAAAGTCATAGAATCTTGTGATGTGAGGTTCGATGAGAATGACGGCTCCCAAGTGGCGCAATTTCATGTTTGTGATGTAGATAATGAGGAACCTCAAGAAGCAATAAGAAGAATGGGGGTTGGTTTCCATCGCCCCATTGAAATCCATCATGAGCCTCCTCAAGCAAGTCCTAGCTCCACTCATGTGGAGACTCCATCATCACAAGTTGAAGTTGCACCTTCTATGGAAGCAAATGATGCACCTACCCAAGAACAAGTTCAAGGCCCTCCTCAAGTTGACCAAGAGGCTATTCAAGAACCAAGTTCTCCTATTGTCAACACTAGCCAAGGTCAAGACCAAGATCAACCCTCTCCTTCCTTTGTTGAAGATGAGCTTCAAGATGATCAAGGTCAACACTCCGGTCAAGACGGGGACTCAAATGATCAAGATGATCAAGCGAAATTCCTCGCATCAATGAGGATATCGAAACCCGTCGTATAGCAAGAGTCAAAAAGGATTGGAGAAGAAAGAGTCTTCATCTAGAAATATCATTGTTAATGTCAAGAACAAGGTCACCACAAGAAAACAATTGGCAAATTTCAATGAACATCAAGCCACATCTCTATGGTGGAACCAAAGAAAGTCTTTGAAGCTCTTGAAGATCCGGATTGGTTGGAAGCCATGCATGAAGAGCTCAATAACTTCAAGCGCAACAAAGTGTGGAATCTAGTGGAGAAGCCAAAAGATTGCCTCAATGTTATAGGCACCAAGTGGATATTCAAGAACAAGCAAGATGAGCATGGAATGGTTGTGAGGAACAAGGCAAGATTGGTAGCACAAGGGTTCTCTCAAGTTGAAGGCATTGATTTTGGAGAGACCTATGCTCCCGTGGCTCGCCTTGAGTCCATCCGTATCCTTCTTGCATATGCATCACATCATAATTTCAAGTTGCAACAAATGGATGTGAAAAGTGCCTTTCTTAATGGTCCTTTAAAGGAGTTGGTATATGTTAAGCAACCTCCGGGATTTGAGGATCCACACTTCCCTAACCATGTCTACAAACTTGATAAGGCGCTCTATGGTCTCAAACAAGCACCTCGTGCTTGGTATGAGCACCTAAGAGAGCTATTGGTAGACCGTGGCTTTGAAGTGGGGCAAATCGATCCCACTCTTTTTACCAAGAGGGTTAAAGGGGAGCTTTTCATATGCCAACTTTATGTTGATGATATCATATTTGGCTCTTCTAACAAAGCTTTTAATGATGAATTTTCAAAGCTTATGACCGATAGGTTCGAGATGTCCATGATGGGAGAGTTGAAGTACTTCCTTGGTTTTGAGATCAAGCAATTGAGTGGAGGGACCTTCATCTCTCAAGCCAAATATATCCAAGACATGCTCAAGAGGTTCAAGATGCAAAATGCTAAAGAGAAGAAGTTTCCTATGGACACCAAGTGTCATCTTGAACTTAATCCAAAGGGTAAAGATAAGGATGTTGATCAAAAGCTCTATCGTTCTATGATTGGTTCTTTGCTTTATCTTTGTGCATCTAGACCCGATATTGTGTTGAGTGTAGGAGTGTGTGCAAGGTACCAAGCGGCTCCCAAAGAAAGCCACCAAACGGCGGTTCTTCGAATCTTTCGATATTTGGTTCATACCCCAAGGTTTGGTTTGTGGTATCCTAAAGGCTCAACTTTCTCTCTTGCCGGTTACACGGATTCGGATTGGGCCGGTTGCAAGGATGATAGGAAATCAACTTCCGGGGCTTGCCAATTCCTTGGTAGGTCCTTGGTGAGTTGGTCTTCTAAGAAGCAAAATTGCATATCTCTCTCCACCACCGAAGCCGAGTATGTGGCGGCCGCTAGTTGTTGCACTCAATTGTTGTGGATGAGGCAAACTTTAAAGGAATACGGTGTCCATTGTGACAAAGTGCCTCTTTTATGTGACAATGAAAGTGCTATCAAGATTGGCCACAACCCGGTGGAGCACTCAAGAACGAAGCATATTGAGATTCGCTATCACTTCATCCGTGATCACATCATCCGGGGTGATATTGAGCTTGGTTATATTCCCACGAAGATCCAACTTGCCGATATGTTCACGAAGCCACTTGATGAAGCAAGGTTCACTTATTTGAGGCATGAGCTAAATATCATCGATTCGGGGAGCGTCGCTTGAATATCTTGCATACACACCTATATCTTAGCTATTTGTTTGGTTTAGGTGTAGGCATGGACATAGGGGGAGTGCGGTCCTAATCCATTGGACTATCCCTCCCCCCATTATGCCGATAGAAAGAACTCATTTTGTCTCTATATTGTTCATTTTATGAATTGTGAGCTTAAATGACGAGTAGTGGCGGTGAACCCAAGATATATCTTCGCGGTGTCACACCACATACACTCATACATGGTGGCTTAGGCCACCGCCATCTTCTTTGTGAAGATTTGATCTTGTTGGAGCTTTATGGCCTTTTTGCCTATCCGTTGGTTTTATGGAAAACACACTCAAATGATGCTTCTTAATGTTTTCTTTGTGCCTCTTACCAAGTTTGAGTGTGAAGTACCATTTCCAGTGACTTTGTGTCCCATCCCAGGCCTATCCCTTCTGAAAACTTGCTCCTCTTGCATCTTGCATGTTCAACAACAAAATCTGGCATTTTTGAGTTGGTGGGGCCGGAAACTCCGGTCCTTTGGGCCGGAATATCCGGTCTGACTGAAGTTTCCGCCCTAAACCCGGAATCTCTGGCTTAGGCCGGAGACTCCGGTGTTTAGGCCGGAAACTCCGGTCTGGGCAGTTCTCGCAGGGGTCCAAAAGGGGATCGGGGTGGGAGTTGACTTCACAACTCCCACACACCCCCGACCCCCAACCTCTCCCCTGCAGCCGCCGCCTCGAAGTGCCGCTCCGGCTGCTCCCCGCCGCCGGAATCCGCCGTGCCTCCGGCCTACTCCTCCTCACCAACGCAGGGGACCTTCCTCTCCTTCGTTTGGGCTGCACCATGGACAAAAAGGGTACCTCCTCTCTCTCCTTAGGTTTTTCACCTCGATCTAAGTTTGGAGAGTAGTTCCCCTAGTTTTTCATGGTGTAGAATCTTCTAGATGGCAAGGTGTATCCTAGATTTAACCCTAGAATTCTCAGCACAAAGTTTCTTGAACTAAATCGAGGTTCCCCATCTCAGGGCCGGAGACTCCGGTCTTCCAGGCCGGAAACTCCGGTCAGGGCCGGAATCTCCGCCCCCTGAGGCCGGAAACTCCGGTGTAGATCAGACACTTTGTGCCCAGAATTCTTTGGTTACTTCTTCTTTGGTTCCTGGACATGCAAGCTTATCCCCATGCTTTTCTCCTATTCTGTTATTTCACAGGTGTGCAGAGGACAAAGTCTTCCATGAAACATCCTGAAAAATCACCAAGAAAAGTCATCCGTGCTCAAACAAGGGACAAGCTTCTTTTTGACAGCAGCGCTGGCCGTCTGAGACAGCAGAGTACCATAGATGAAGAAGCCACAAGACATGCTGCCCTAGGTGGGTTTGATAATGAAGAAGAGGCCGAGAGAGCTCATTTTGACTCCTTGACCACTGTTTTGGGCATGGGGAAGATCGAGTTTCGTCGGATGAGATCTCAGCAGTTCTATGACTTGCCATCCAACACCGATGATCCTAGGTTTCCAAGGAGAGAGCAGCAGCTGATCATGAATGAGATTATGCCCGCATTGAGAAGCATATGGTGTGTGAGCAAAAGTGTTGAGCCTTGAGAGCTTGGACAAGAAGCCTTATTTTCAAGAGGCCGTGTGGATTGCTCGGAAGCTTGGACTTGAGAGGCTCATCTCCATGTTCATGAAGATTATGATATTCAGCTTGTGCATCAGTTCTTTGCCACAGTGGTTTTGATAATGATGAAGATATCACCATGACTTGGATGACCGGTTCTCAAAAGTGCACCTCTAACTTTGTGGAGTTTGGAAGATGTTTGGGATACAAGTTCAAGGGTGCCACTACTTGTGTTGGGAAGAGGATGCATGTGGAAGGGGTGCCTACAACAAACGCCGCTTGCGCCCTTTATATTCAGTTGCATCATCCGTTGGCACCAATCAAGACCTCCTCCCCACCTTCAACATTTTCCTTCGCATGGTTCGGCTCAATCTTGCTCCTCAAGCCGGAAATGTGGATGCCATTCGAGGAGGGCTTGTCAATCTCTTATACCATGCTTACAAGGTGCTCCAAGCCGGTCCGGATTGTGAAGGCCAAGAAGTTGATGTCATGGATTTCATCAAGTGTGAATTGCTTGGGCCATTTTTGAGCACAAGAACCCTCTCTATGCACCTTATGTGATGAAGCTCATCCTCTCCAAGGTCTCCAACATCGATACCTCTCGCCTCACCAAGCATGCCAAGGGGACTCTCCACCAACTTAGCAAGCACACCAAGCAACCGTCTTCCTCTCGTGCACCTCCTCCGCAATCTAGTAGTGAGGAAGCGGAGACCGAGGCCCCAATGCCTAGAAGGAGAAGCAAGAATGCCGACCCTCCCTCATATCTTCAAGGAAGGGCTCAAGTGAACTCGGAAGTGAGTAAACTCTCTTGGTGGAAGAGAAAGTTGCTTTGCATGGATGTTGCACTTCACAAGGAGAACCATGCCTCATATGTGAGAGAGAAGCATATCATTGACAACCAACAAATCATGATCAAGGAGTTGCGCAAGCTCAACAATGGTAGTATCACTCCTCCTCCGGAAGAAGATGAAGATGGCAATCCTATTATCTCCTCCTCGTCGGCCGAGACTATCCCTCTTGAGAAATGGAACGAAGACGTCTTTCCTTGGTCGGATTATGCGGATGTGACTTCATTGCCCTCCTCTTCTCGCAACACCGGCAAGGCTCCCATGAACCTTTCCGATGAGGACTACAATCAAGAAGGGAAGGTGATGATGACATGGAAGAAAGCTCCGGGTGATCTCCATGGGTTCGTGTAGTTATGCTCTTTTCCCTTTTTGGCGTCTCGATGCCAAAGGGGGAGAAGTAGTTCTATTAGGTTCTCTCCGGGATTTGCATGGGTTGGACACAAGCATGTGCTTTTATCATTTTATTGCGCTTGTGTCCTTTTATGTTATTTGGAACTTATTTGCATCTTGTGTTGTGAACTATGTGAGTGTAAGACATATGGATTTCTATTATGTATGGTTGAACCTACATTATTGTGCTATGGTTATATGGATGTTTATCTACATTTATATGCACAAGGTATGGTTTTTATCTCTAGGCTCAACCTACTTTGTGATATGTCTTGTTTTGAAATGTATCGTTTACATATCATGTCGCCTTGTTGTGGAACTTGTTTCTCTATATGTGTGCATTTGCATTCCAAAGCAAATGAGTTATATGCACACATCTAGGGGGAGCTTTTCCTTTTGTTAAACATGATAGTATGGTGAATTTATTGCAAATCCGTGTGTTGTCATCTAACACCAAAAAGGGGGAGATTGAAAGGACATTTTGTGATCTCTTAGTTTTGTGTGTTAGTTAACAACACTTGGATGTTTTAATCTGGTGCTAAGTGATGCAGGTTTTATTGTATACAACATGTGCATCAACACCAAAAAGAGAAAAGAGTTTCTGGAGCATTTCAGGCCGGAGTTTCCGGTCCCTGGACTTGTCCTCGAAGAAACAGCAAAGCTGCTGAAGTGTTGCTCAGCCCCTGGTGTGGGGCGGAGTTTCCGGCCCCAGGCCGGAGTTTCCGCCCCTGGCCAAACATTCCGGCCCCAGGGCACCGGAGTTTTGCCCAAGTCTCTGTGAAGAAGTTGCTCAGCCCTGGTGTGGGGCGGAGTTTCCGGCCCCTGTGGCCGGAGTTTCCGCCAGGCCGGAGTTTCCGGTCACTAGGGCCGGAAACTCCGGTGTGATTCTTCTCTGCAACGGCTACTTTTCTGGGAGGGGTATATATACCCCTCCATCTACCTCCAGCCAGCTAGCTCGCCCAGAATTCAAGATCCCCATTGTTGCAAGCTCAAGAATCACTAGATCTCCCAATCCCTCCACCCAAACTCGTTGATCTTTGGAGGATTGAAGGAGAAGGCCCCGATCTACATCTTCACCGAGCCGTTTGTCATTTCCCCCTCATTCACTTGAGGGACCATTTGCTAGGGTTTCCACTAGGAAAACCTAGCCCCCTATTGTACTCACTTGATTGTCTTTGTGACAGATTGTAGCTGTTTGGGAGCCCCCAATCCTTTGTGGGTTGTGCCCCAAATCGTTGTTGTAAAGGCTCCGGACTCCGCCTCGAAGGTTTCCGATAGTTGAAGTGAACCAAACCTTTGTGGTGCGGTTCACCGGAGAAGAGGGTGAGGCCTTTGTGGCCGTTGAACCATTGTGTTGGTTCACACCTCTCCAACGAGACGTACTCCCCTAAAAAGGAGGAACTCGGGATTACATCCGTGTCTCCGCGTGCTTTGACTTCGGTTACCTCTATCCTTGTTTACCGCCTTATTATATCGTGCTTAGTTGCTAGCTTGTCATATAGGTAAATTCACCGTAGTTGCATATCTAGAGAATTTACCTTTTGTGTCAAGCCTAAATTGAAAAAGACTAAAATTGGAGTAGCACCTATTCACCCCCCCTCTAGGTGTCATACCGATCCTTTCACCATTGTCTCCAATAGTTTGAAAATTTTCAGCACTTTTATCAGAAAAAGTTTCAGCAGTTTTAGGCAATTTCAAACGCTTTGCAGAAGTAGTAGAGACATTACCAACACCAATAACATTACCATCAATAGTAGGAGGCTTACTAGCATGTAAAAACATTAGCATTTCTAGTGGTGGTGGTGATAGTACAAACTATAACTATACTATTCTCTTTTTCAAGTTCTTCCTCTTTTTCCCACCTAGCATGCAATTCAGCTAACATCCTAATATTATTATCAATTCGAACTTGGATGGCATTTGCTGTAGCAAATGACTTAATATCTTTAACTTCATTAGGCATAACTTTCAGTTTTAGAATTTCAACATCATGAGCAAGACTATCAACTTTAGAGGCAAGATCATCAATTTTTTCAAACTTTTCATCAACAGTTTTATTGAAAGCTTTTTGTGTGCTAATAAATTCTTTAAGCATAGTTTCAAGATCAGAGGACACACTTCTATTGTTGTTGTAGGAATTACCATAAGAATTGCCATAACCATTTGAAGGATAAGGCTTACAGTTGCTGCTACCAAAATTATTCCTATAAGCATTGTTGTTGAAGTTGTTGTTTTTAATGAAATTTACATCAACATGCTCTTCTTGAGAAACCAATGAAGCTAAAGGAACATTATTAAGATCAACATGAGATTTACCATTCACAAGCATAGACATAATAGCATCAATCTTATCACTCAAAGAGGAGGTTTCTTCAACAGAATTTACCTTCTTACCTTGAGGAGCTCTTTCGGTGTGCCATTCGGAATAGTTGATCATCATATCATCAAGTAGCTTTGTTGCTGCACCTAAAGTGATGGACATAAAGGTTCCTCCAGAGGCCGAATCCAATAAGTTCCTTGAGGAAAAATTTAATCCTGCATAAAAGGTTTGGATGATCATCCAAGTAGTCAGTCCATGAGTGGGACAATTCTTCACCAAAGATTTCATTCTTTCCCAAGCTTGAGCAACATGTTCATTATCAAGTTGTTTAAAATTCATAATGCTACTTCTCAAGGATATAATCTTAGCAGGAGGATAATATTTCCCAATGAAAGCATCTTTGCATTTTGTCCAAGAATCAATACTATTTCTAGGCAAAGAAAGCAACCATTCTTTAGCTCTTCCTCTCAAGGAGAAAGGAAAAAGTTTCAGTTTTATAATATCCCCATCCATATCCTTATATTTTTGCATTTCACAAAGTTCAACAAAGTTATTAAGATGGGCAGCAGCATCATCAGTACTAACACCAGAAAATTGCTCTTTCATAACAAGATTTAATAGAGCAGGTTTAATTTCATAAAATTCTGCTTTAGAAGCAGGTGGAGCAATAGGAGTGCATATGAAATCATTGTTGTTTGTGCTAGTGAAGTCACACAACTTAGTGTTCTCAGGAGTACTCATTTTGAAAAACAAAATCAAACCGAATTAAAAAAGTAACTAATTTTGTTGTGTTTTTGATAAAGAGAGCAAACAAGACTAAATAAAAATAAACTAAGCAAGACAAATAACAAAGAGATTGGGTGTGAGAGACTCCCCTTGCAGAAGCAATTCGGTTTTTCCCCGGCAACGGCGCCAGAAAACGTGTTGCTAGCGCTAAGTTGATGAGCGAATATCTCCCCGGCAACAGCACCAGAAACAATGCTTGTACGTCACACGTCAGTTGGGAACCCCAAGAGGAAGGTATGATGAGTGCAGCAGCAAGTTTTCCCTCAGTATGAAACCAAGGTTTAATCGAACCAGTAGGAAAACGAGGTTGCTTCGAAGGTGTTGGTGAAGGAGTATAGTGCGGCGCAACACCAGGGATTCCGGTGCCAACGTGGAACCTGCACAACACAATCAAATTACTTTGCCCAACTTAACAGTCAGGTTGTCAATCTCACCGGCTTGCTGAAAACAAAGGGTTAAACGTATCGTATGGAAGATGATGTTTGTTTGCATAAAACAGTAGATAACAATGATTGCAGTAGATTGTATTTCAGATGTAAAAGAATGGACCGGGGTCCACAGTTCACTAGTGGTGTCTCTCCAATAAGATAACTAACATGCTGGGTAAACAAATTACAGCTAGGCAATTGACAATTGATAAGTGCATATAACATATGTGTGAGTTGTGGTGTCTACTATGAGATTCATTTGGGCATTACGACAAAGTACATAGACCGCTATCCAGCATGCATCTATGCCTAAATAGTCCACTTTCCGGTTAACATCCGTACCCTTCCAGTATTAAGTTGCAAGCAACAGACAATTGCATTAAGTAATGTGCATAATGTAAACAATAGATTCATCCTTGAATAAAGCATTGCTGTTTTACTCCTAGTGGCAACAACACATCTACAACCTTAGAACTTGCTGTCACTATCCCAGGTTAAATAGAGGTTGAACCCAACTATCATGCATAAATACCCTCTCTTGGAGTCACAAGTATTCACTTGGCCAAGGCTTCAACAAGTAACGGAGATCATGCAAGATCACAAATGACATAGACATGATAATATAATATTCAGCTCCACATAGGTATCAATATAAGTCAGATCCCAGCAAACACAACATGTAGCATTACAATAAGATGATCTTGATCATGATAGGCAGCTCACAAGATCTAAACATGATGGCACAAGTGGAGAAGACAACCATCTAGCTACTGCTATGGACCCATAGTCCAAGGATGAACTACTCACGCATCACTCCGGAGGCGGGCATGGCGATGTAGAGCCCTCCGGTGATGATTCCCCTCTCCGGTAGGGTGCCGGGAAGAGCTTCAGAACCCCCCGAGTTAGGGTTGACGACGGCGGCGGCAGCGAATATGTTCTGGATGAAAGGCTTGGTGTCATAGGGTTTTCACGTCTCGGGGAATAAATAGGCGAAGGGGCGATGTCGGCGGACCCCCGAGGGGCCCAAACCACACGCTGGCGCGGCTGGGCCCACTGCCGCGCCGCCAGGTGGTTTGGCCACCTCGTGGCTCTCCTTCGTCTCTCCTTCGGACTCCGTGTACGTGTTGGAAAAATAGGGACTTGGCCTTTTGTTTCGTGCAATTCCGAGAATATTTCCAGAAGTAACTTTCTGAAACCAAAAACAGCAGAAAACAGGGAACTGGCATTGTGGCATCTTGTTAATAGGTTAGTCCCAGAAAATGCATAAAAGTGATATGAAGTGTATTCAAACATGTAGCAAATGGTATAATATAAGGATGGAACAACAGAAATTATGGATACGTTGGAGATGTATCACTACTCATAAACTCAATTGGATAAAAAGATTCAAATTAAAAGTTCAAAGCATGCATCAAACAAAATGGGACAGGATCTGTCCAGAAAAACAGCAGCAACAAAACGTATTTTTCTACCCTACTAAACTTTGTCGAAAAATTCCAAAACAATTCATGCATACAGAGATGAAAAGTTGCAACTACAGTTCAAATATGAGCTCATTCGGAGTTACAGAATAAGAATTAAAAATTATACCGTGCACAGATTCGTGCAGGAATAAAATCTCTGAACGCTATAAGCAACTTCTTCAAACCAAAATGAGTAAAACTTGGCACTTTATTAAAAATTCCAGAAACTAAAACTATAAACAAAGTCTCTTGTTACAGCAAGAGGACACAAAGAAAATCACAAATAAAAACAACCGGGTTGCCTCCCGTAAAGCGCTTTCTTTATAGCCATATAGCTAGGCTTCTTACTTGATGTTTATAGTGGACGAAGCTCATGAGGGAGCTTGAATGATGTGCCCCTATTCCTTGGGAAGTGTTCCATGCACTTCTTGTGTGGAAACTGAAACTTCACATTCCCTTCTTTTGAATCAATGATGGCACCTGTAGTTCGAAGAAAAGGTCTTCCAAGAATAATTGGACTAGAGGTTTTATTCCCCATATCCATGATTAGAAAATCAACAGGCACAAATATCATATGTAACTCTACCATAACATCACTTACTTTTCCTAAAGCATGTTTAATGGAATCATCAGCAAGTGCAAGTTCAATAGAGCATTTTTCAAGATTTTTCAATTAGAGTATATCATATAGTTCTTTAGATAAAACAGAGACACTAGATCCTAGATCAAGTATAGCGTGGTGTGTCTCTTTTCCAATGGTTACTAGGACTTTGGGAATCCATATATCCCCAAGCTTAGGTGGTATCATAGCCTCTTGGTTGTACCTAGCAATCTTTTCTTTCAAGACATGATTAGCAATATAAGAACCAAAACCAGCTTGGTTAGAGTTGATGGAAGGATCACTTGCTAATTTTTGTAAGATGGATATTAATTCATGCAAGGTACAATTCTCTAAATCGAGCCATGGTTCCTTAACTTCACTAAGCATTTTAACTTTCTCAATTTTCTTTTCCTTTTTAACCCAAACTTGTTGCTTAACAAGAACTTCTTTCACATGTTTAAATGATGAGTCTTTTCTTATTGAATCACTAACACAAACCAGATTTTCCTCAATTCTATTGAGGTAAACATCTTTTTCAAGAAATTCCTTCTCACATAATCTTAGTTTATGCATGACATTAACTAATTCATTGTTTATCTTGAGAATAATGTTTTCAGAATAAGATACTAGTTGTTCAAAATCCTCTTTACTTGGTAGCTTCTCTAACTTAGTTTCAAATTTATCTTTGGATAATGCAAGTGCTACCGCGGTATCCTCCAACTTTTTCTTGCTACCCACAAAGCTATCAAAGATTCTTCTAAGTGTCATGGCTGCACAAGGTGGTGTTGACAACACAAAACTTCCCCTGTAGCCCCATCTAAAGCATTTTGGCACCAAGGGTCTATTCCATAATAGAAGTAAAGATTTAGCTTTTCATCTTCACAAGGTGTAGGATCTTCATAGTGCATCCTATTAATTCTTACCCAAGCATCTTTTAATGTTTCTCCATGATATTGTTTAAAATTAGAAACCGAATTCAATGGAGGACTCACTCCTTGTTTGTTTCCCAGAACCATGATTGCAAGTTTTTTATGTTTTTTTAAATTTTTTATGCAAAACTGAAAATAAAATGACACTAAATGATGCAAACCGAAATAACAAATGCAACACAAAATGCAAAACTAAAAATAAATATGCAAACCAAACTTAAAATGCAAGACAATGACAAAACAAGATAAATTGCTTTGAAGGTAAAGATGGATAAGATGATGCTCACATAGGTGCAACCTCCCAAGGTTAGCTGTTAGCACAAGTTGGTGATGAAGTTGACTTGGTGAGATATCCTTGGATAAACCCGGCGCCAGAAAACAGAGCTAGTGCAGGGGACCCTTGGATAAACCTTTCAGCAATGACTCCCCGGCAACGGCGCCAGAAAACAGTCTTGATATCCGATGACGTAGTTACCTGCGTCAAAATAATATGGGTTAGGTTGAGACTCCAAGTGCAGAGTGTGTAGTAAGTGGAAGACATGTTTTCCCACGAGGGGTGACTCGAGGGTTTAATATCGAACTCTCGGGGAATCAGTAGTGAAGATTTATCTTTCCTATCCTTCTTTGGGTTACCTACAAAACAAAGTAAATGGTTTGGTCCTCAACCTCACCTAGTGGTTGTCAAGCACAAGGTGTGAGAATGATATCAAGATAATATGCAATGCAAACAAGAAATAAATATGCAATGGTGGTAAATAAATATGCAAGGATGGTGGTAGCAATGATAAATGATATTTTTTGGGTTTTATATGATGAATGCAAGATGGAAAAGTGTTTTTGTATTTTCGGATTTTTAAATGACAGAAATGGAAAAGTGGTAAAAGTGGTTGGAAACAGGGGCGTAGCCAGTAGGGGGTCGAGCCTGGTCGGCCGACCCGGCTCAGCTCGGGCCAAAAAAAAATCAGCCCGACCCCACAGGTCGTGCGTCTCGTGCGAGTGCGAGGTCCGAGTTGTCCCCGACAAAAAAAATCCCCGCCTGCGAGCTTGCCGGCAACCGCCCGCACCTCCTCTCCCTCCGTCCGCCGCCACGCTCCGCCACCGGCCGCCGTCCGCCTGCGCCTCCTCTCCCGCCGCGACCCCACGCCTGCGACTTCTCTCCTGCCGCGCCGCGCCGCCTGCCCCTCCTCCCGCCGCGACCCCACCGCCCTAGCCGCTTGCGCCTCTTCTCCAGGCCGCTTGCGCCTCCACACCACGCAGCGTCGGCCGCCTACGTCTCCACGCACACCACCAGCTGTGCCCGGCCAGCTCTGCCCCGTGCCCTGCACACAGAAATTGCAGAGGCAGTCCGCCCCCCACCTCGCCAGCTCTGCCCAACTGCCACACCACTGCCCGCCCTTCTCTGGTTCTCTGAATCAAGCTGATGGACGCCGAGGAGGAAGCTGAGTGCATTCAGTCCGAGGAGGAAGAAACTGCAGCACGTGCTCACGCTCGGGAAGAACAGCAGGTTGATTTCCCCTTTTATTTCAGATTTTTTATGTGTATTTTTTCTAGTAACTAGTGTGTAGAAGATTTGTGAAAGATTGATTTCGATTTTAATGTTGTAGGACAATGAACAAGTAAATGCTCTTGAAATATTTGACCTAGCAAATATCGTGTCGATCCTGGAGTTCGAAAACCAATTGATGAATATAGTACCCTGAAATCAGATCTTCGGAACAGAATGGGGGATGATTGGCTCAATGATTTGATGATTTGTTGTGTTGAGAAAGAAATATTTGCAAAAATTGATTACAAGAAGATTATGCTACGTTTCTATTCCTATAATGACAGTAGAGGTCATCTTCCTCGACAATTTCGACTTGCCAACATGGATACAACTTAATGGTACGATACTATCTAATCAAAATGTAGCTCAATTTTGTATGTTCTTGTACTTTGCAGTTGTTTTGTACTTGTACTTGGCAAAATATGCAAATTGAATCAATTTGGACCGTTTTATTTGAATTCACTTGCTTTTTTGTTAAAAAAAATTAGTGCTTATTTCTTCGACCCGGCTCAGTTTAATTCCTGGCTCCGCCACTGGTTGGAAAGGTGTTTCTTATGATTAAAAATGGACCGGGGTTCATGGTTTCACAAATGCACTCTCTTTTTAATAAAGTGGTAGACAATGGAACACTAGAGTTGACATATGAGATTGCAACACAACAGTTTAATGACAAGTTATAATTATATGGGCATCACGTTATAACATAGAGACCTTTTGGTTTATTATTAGTCTCGCTTATACTCCACCAAGATGCGAACTAAATCATTACACCTCAGTAATTAGGATAACTCAGAGTATAGCAATAAGTATCATGACATGAAGTTAAAATAAGAACATGCTAGATCTAGTCATGGAGGAAGTGGCAATGGTCACACCCACATCTCCGGTAGCATGGTATTTCTTTTTATCCCTAGTGAGGCAACAAAGTAAGGTAGAGATACCCAAGTGGATCGCAGAAGTTTCTCTCACATTCACTGCACTAGCCACCCCCCGTTACTCCAACTAATGCACACGTTCCCCCTCACGCGCTCTCATAAACATGCTTGATCATGACAAGTAGATAAGAACGGGGTACATAATATGCATCTATTTTTATAACTGAAACAAAATCATTGCAATCTCAAACATATATTAACTCATAAAAAGATCCACCACAAAGGTATTACATAGATGACCGTAATGATGTTCAGCAGCTCATACGATATTAATTAGTGAAGCTCAAGAGAGAGAGATACATAAGTTACTTCTACAAACCCATAGTCCAGAGGTGGAATACTCCCTCTTCATCATGGAGACGGTGGAGAAGTCGTTGGAGAAGATGGAGACCACGCCGGCAGCGCCCCGCCGGAGTTTTCCCCCTCCAATCTGCAACTCCAGGTCTCTGTTTTGTGGTTTCTGTGTTTCGGCGGTGCTCCTTTCAGAGAACGTCGGGGGGCTATTTTTATAGTCAGTTTTAGGTCAAACCGAGTCGGTGGAGGAAAGATCGACGACAACGGAGCTCCGATGCCCAAAGAGGGGGTCCCACGTGGCCCAGGTACTTGGCCGCGTGGGCCCACTCAACTTTGGCCTCCGGCTTCCTTTCGTGCGCTTCCTTGGCTCCTACGCTTTGTTCCTTCCAAAAACTGATGCCCGTAAAATATTAAGTCATTTGGACGTCGTTTGGGTCCTAAAACATTAAAATATAGAAAACAGGGTTTTCTGACTGTGCAGGGTTAATTCCATAAAAATAGGAAACATACCAAATATTCCCAAAATCATTATAAAACAGTGATATAACCCTTATATGATGCAAATATGACTGGAATATAAGTAAAATAATGCAAAGTTCATGTATGCATTTTACATGCATCACGGACCTGCTGCGGAGTCGGCGGCGGAGCTGACCGACAGCGGCGGCGCCGCCCAGCGATAGCAGCGGCGGCGGAGTCGGGAGGGGCCCGACAGCGGGGACCTCGAGCAGGCCACCAGCAACGCCCTCGTCCTCATCAACCGCCTCCGGCAACCTTCGCGTCGCCCCTCCACCATTAGGCAGTGCTATACCGAGTTCAAGATTTTTCAGATTTTCTTTTCTCTTTTGTTTATTTTCTCAGATTTTTTATTTTTATTATGGGGCCCACCTCTCATCTGTGCCACGTCACCTTACAGGTGGGCGTAAGGTGGGCTAGGGATGTCAGAAACGTTGTCTAAATCGCATCAAACCGCGTTTTGGGTTTTCTGAGAAATCTTCGGCAAAATGTGATACCTAAATACGAATTTTGTGTCGATTGATACCAATCGGTAAATTTTGCGTGAAAACTGATAGTTTTACGCTATTATCTCTTTGACATTGCTAGTCTAATCCCTTTCGGCATGTATGAAAGGGACGATTTCTTATTTAGCCTTTATGAGAGAAAATTGTGCATTTAATTGTATATTTATCCATGTCACCTCATTGCTCCTGTTAGTTTGCACTATGCTGTCCAATGACATGACAGTGTACGTATGAGGAGGAATGCAAATTTGAATTGCCGTCTGGATGCATCCAAAATCCAGTTTGCACGCCTACTACATTAAGATCTGTCCATGTGTTTGTGCTTCTCACATTTGCAACTTGTTTTCTTAGGTTATCTCTATTACGATCCTTCATAATTTAGCCCCTCAAATTTCAAATGACTCTCTAGTTAACTCGTCGATTCACCATTTTCTACAAATTCAAGCGGATGAAGATGCCAATGTCGAATCCAAATGCGGAGGTTTGGAGTCAAGGAGGATGTTCAACAGTTATTTGATGTGCTCTAAGCTCGGTTTGCTATTGTCTGATATCTTGATCTTACCTGATCAACATAATTATCAAGTGAACATGGACTTCAATTCATGATACTGATCTATATGATCACCAGGGTCCTCTCGCCGTTATTGATCACCTTATGTCGGGGGAGTGGGCTGATTTCCTCGCCATGCATACGAAGATCCATGATGAAGTTGTTCACGATCATTTTCAAAATGATATAATGAAACATTTGTGGGCACGCAAAGGATTTGCTGCCACATTCTTGTTGAATTTTAATTTATTTAAATCGTATGACTAATTTTATATTTATTTTTAATTATTATGAAACTATTTTTATTTGTACTATGAAGCATACAAGTGATTTGATTTGAATTTGCCAAAATATTTAATTTTTTCAATAAAATAAACTAGTGGGAGGGTGTATTCGGGGCGCGTCCGGGAAGAGACGCCCCCCTATACACGCAATTCACGTAGACGCCCCTCATATCCGACGCTGTTGTAGGACGGTTTTTTTTTTATACAAGTTGTAGGACGTTATATTGGAGCGCGACTAGAGATGCTCTGCGAATGGTGTTGTCTCCATCCCCGCGGAAGCTCTTTCTTACCTTCCATTGAACCAACCTAGCGTATCATGAGCCATTCCATTCCTCATTTAGAGCTCTACTCAAACAAACTCTAACACAATGTTTTTTCCTAGAATGTGGAAAACTATCGGCGTCTCTGTCGATTAATGCACTATAATTATCGTATAAAAATAGCACTCTTTCGAGAATTGTCGCGCTAAATAAATCAGTATATCTTTAGCCTTTTCTAGGCGCGACACTCTGCCCACCCTGGGAACTGTAAGTGACTGGTTACTGTAAGACTGAGTTTCATTTGCAATGGAACTAGGGCTTTGCCCTTTATTTCTAAAAAAAATCAGTATATAATGTCTTCCTAATAACACGCTATAACGCGATATAACACACTAATGACATATCTCAGAGCCGACTTCGTTATAGCGCACTATTTTTTCCTTCAAAAATACTATTGGCTGACACGTGAGTACCATCAGCTCTCACCCCTGTGGCCGTGGCGTGCGCTACCAAACTTCCCGCGAGCGTCAAAACTCCACACCAGACCACGGGAAGACTTCCAGACGGGAGCCAGGAGAAAGAAAAGGAAAAAAAGGAGACGCGCGCACGATCACGCACACCCACGACCCACCTGGCTCGTCCGGCCCCAGGCGCAGCCGCCCCAGCTTCGCAAGCCGCCGCGCGCACCGCAGGCAGCCGCCACGAAGCCTCCCTCCGCCGCAGGCAGGCAGCACTGACACGCCGGACCGGCGCGCCGGGCCCGGACGTCAGCTGGTCACCATCGTTTGCCGCACGTGGATCCCACGGCCGGCGTCGCCGTCGCCGCAGCTGCCTGCCACCCACCCACGGGCAGTAACTACCATTTTTTTCCTCAAGGGAAACTCCACAAAAAATATCTCCCCCTGCTTTTGTCTGCTCTACTCTTCTTTCTCCTCCCTCCTCGCCTAAAGCGTCGTCGTCGGCCGCTCCTACCTCGCGCCTTCCTCGCGCGCGCCTCTCTCCTCCCCTCCCTCCCTCCCTCCCAGCGCGGGAGCACGCTCGACGCCGGCGCCGCTCGCCGTCTGCCTAGCCTGCCGCGGCGATGCCCGTGCCCGGCTGGTGGCCCGGCAAATTGCGGCCCAGGTCCAAGGCCAAGCCCGGCGCCTCCGCCGCGACCTCCCCGCGCAAGTCCGTCGACCTCGACTACCTGTCCCCCTCGCCCACCCCCCGGGCGACCCGCAGCCTCGACTCCCCGGCCGCGCGGCATGGCGGCCGGTGCTGCGGAGAGGAGCTGCAGTACAAGCTCCCACTCCCCGTGAGTGACCCGGACCCGGAGACCCTCGCTGCGGGGTCTCCGTGTGAGGCGGCCGCGCCCGGTGAGGGCTGCTCGTCCTGGCTGTCAGGGTCCAGCGTGTGCTCTTCTTCGCCCGATGACGCGCCGGATCACCATGTGTCGTCTAGGTAAGCAGCTGATCGTCTAATTCTTGGATTGTTGATGCCTGTTTAGAGCTTAAATTCCGCGAATTTGCTAAAGCCTGCAGTCTGCTCATGCGATGCCGTTATTGAATTCGCGGAATTGGTTCATTCGAAATGTAGAGGCATTAGGTTTAGTGTGAACGCTTTGTTGGGTTAGAAATTTAAGTCAAAACGCCGAGTGGGAGCGAATATTGCGACTTCGCACCAACTTCAGCTGCTGACCTCTTCCATGGTCGTTCCAGCTGTACAGTCGGAAGCCACTTCACTGTTTTTGGTAAAGTTTGTATCGTAGGCTGGATGTCTAGAGATGCCAGTGTGTGTAAGTGTGCTAGTGGTTTATGGTTCAAGACATATTCTGAAAAATAGTTGCACAACTTTGTGTTTTGGTGGGAATGCAGATTCGTTGCTTCTCTTGCAAAAATTATGTCCATGAGAAAAGATTATCGTTATGTTTTGCACTCAATCATGACGTATTTGATAGCATGTGATTTTGTTCCAGTGCCAAGTTAGTATGTTCTTATTTGGTAACTTGATTTAACGCGTCGTTCGTAGCTCTTTGTTATGGTAATGATATGCTTCATTTTAAAATGATATTGAGATATATTTGTAATGGTTCTTCACTTCTTGGTGTATCGCTAGGTCTATGGATCCGGCTGCTTTTGCCGCGGGAAGAAAAACGCCAGCTGACTCACCTATGATCGTCAATGAAGACAACCACTTCATGTCTCGTAGTATGCCCCGGGAGCATCAGAAGTTTTTTGAGGTGCCTTTCTCTAATGTGAGGGAACTTCATTTGCAAAACGATGATCCTTCAACTAGTGAAGCCAGTTGTTCACGGGGCCGTGTGTGGTGTGAGGATACATTTGATCCAAGAACGAGAAGCCCTTCCCTTGGCTGCAAAGGCCATACCTTTGCTATGAATAATGTACATTCAAGAGATTTTGGGTTTAGCCCAAGGTCACCATTGAATGGTTTGAGGAGCCCGCCTCATCCCTTGCCACTTCCTCCAGCTTCCGGTGCTTCATCGCCTCTGCCTCCATCTCCCACTGCTTGCTCGCCTCTTCCTGCATCTCCCGCTCCTTGCTTGCAATTCCAGTCACAGTGGAGAAAGGGAAAACTATTAGGGAGTGGTACATTTGGCCAAGTTTACCTTGGATTTAACAGGTAGGTATCATGTTTTTTTTCTTCATGTTATTGCATTATTTACCATTCGATCATCATTTGGAATTGAATCCATTAGTGCCGTATTTATAAATTGTTGAATATTCAAGTAGATGTGTTTATAAGTTGACATATCAGATTATGTAGCATCTAACTCTCAAGAGATAATGCCTAATGGATATGAACTTAGCATGCTGTTCTTTTGCTCATATTTCCTTGTGCCGAATCGTCGGTATTGATTGAATGTCTTGTTGCATTACCTAAATGTCTTAAGAAAACAATTTGCACGAGAACTCTTATATCATGACCAATTATGCAGTGAAAATGGGCAGTTTTGCGCGATTAAGGAAGTACAAGTTATTTCAGATGATCCACATTCGAAAGAACGACTCAAACAATTGAATCAGGTTACTTGATCATGTTAATTCAGCTAGCTTAGTTATCTTTATGTGCACAGTAACAATATTCACCTTACCTGTTTAATTGACTCAACAACATGTTATTCATTTCCATATTGACAGGAAATAGATATTCTCAAGCAACCATCACACCCGAACATTGTGCAGTACTATGGAAGTGAGATGGTAAGTTTTATTTGATAAACCATCACATTTTTCTATGTGTGACCATATCCAAATAATTGATTGCTCTTCCGTGCCATCCATTTGTTTTTTACGGGCGGACTTGTAAGGGGAAATGATGTCAAGTATTTATAAACTTGAAAGAAAGTTAGTGATATGTGCATTAAGGGCTCATGCACATATGTAGTTAAAGTCAAATAGGCAGGAAATTCAGTTCTACTTGTGTTTACAAATGATAAATTTTATCCATAATAGAAATTTGTTGCTACTGTCCTTGCTCTCGAAATAACACCTTGTGTCATACTCGGAACACATTGTGGAAATGTTGCATTTATATGGAAGAGAAGTCGAGGACAGAACCTGCCTACATATAAAACTAAACTAACGATGGAGTAGCTAAGTTGCCCATATACTAACATACGATATCTTTGAATGATTAAATGAATACCATTCAATGCTGCATAACGACTAAGAGATAGGTGGGAAGTCATATCTTATATGGTTCTTTTTTTTTGCGAATATATCTTATATGGTTCTTAGAGTTGCTGTTGTGGCAAGGGCATGGTAGGGACATGCACACGAAATATTACCAGGTTACTAATTTGCAGTGGTTTCACCAGGATTTTACGCTTAATCATACCAAAGAAATGTGGAATTACTTGCCTACTAATTGGCTATACTTAGAACTTTCTAATAGTGTACTTTTTTGTACAGACTGATGATACCCTTTCAATTTACCTTGAGTATGTTTCTGGGGGCTCAATTCACAAGTTACTTAGGGAGTATGGCCCTTTCAAGGAACCAGTGATTCGCAGTTATACTGGTCAAATTCTTGCTGGTCTTGCGTATTTGCATGCGAAGAACACTGTCCACAGGTAATATACAGCTTATCTAATTGTTTACTCTTTCCATCAAAAGTACAAAATTGAATTATTGCTTAATAATTCTTTTTCCTGGCAGAGATATTAAAGGAGCAAACATACTTGTTGGCCCTAATGGCGAAGTTAAACTTGCTGACTTTGGCATGGCTAAGCATGTATGCAGTTTTTCATTTCCATCCCCCTCCCTACCTCCATTGTGTGTGCGTAGTACTATGTAGTTTTACTATCATACGAGTTAGTATTTAACTATTTATTGAGGGACCTTTCAACTATTGATTTTTTCCTCTATTGCTTCCTATTTGGTTCTAAGTACGTTCAATTTCGTTTGATTGCCCTAGAAGAAATTAAGGCTGGGAATGCTTCCACCTTTTCTTAAAACGGAACAGTGCCTAAGTACAGTTATAGTTAATAATAGGGCTGAATTGCTGAAACTTGCTGGATGCTTGCTGTTGTCATTCTGGGAAGGCATTCAAATCAAACCATTTATGTAGTCTATGTATGAAACCGAGTATGTAAGTTCTTATATAAAAAGGAGAAAATTATTTGACCAAAATTTACGATGATGCCAGATGTATTAGGGTTTTAGGGAGAGATAGAGAGATACTCTTACCGGGGAGGCAAGCTAGCTTGGTCAAAGGCAGGGGCGGATCCAGTTGGGGTGCCATGGCACCCCCTAAAAAATGTAGATTTTATAATCTAGTACCAATTTAGCCTATTTTTATGTGTATTAAATGTGTTTAAAAATAGGTAAATGATATTTATGCTAGGATTACAGAGTTTGGCACCCCCAACCATTTACTTCTACATCCGCCGCTGGTCAAAGGGTGCATGGTATTACATTATATGCGATGACTCAAACTGTCAATCTAATCTTATCTGTAAGGTAGCAATTCTATGTTTAAGGAGATAGTTTCGGTCTTTGTCTAGTACTACCATATGGACCTTGGTCCATAAAAGTAACGTGCAAATACATTAAGACACAAATTCGTGCCTATGTTTTCTTCCCCTTCAATCCTGTTCATCTCATTACTTGTGTTGAAGCAGATATCATCTTTTGCTGAAATACGCTCCTTCAAAGGAAGCCCTTACTGGATGGCTCCTGAGGTGAGCTGCATCCTTCCTTGACACTCCATGTTGAAACCAATTTTCTTCATTACCAATTGTACCCATGTGAGTGAAGTCTTCCCTAATTCCGGAAACCACACAGGTTATTATGCACAGTAAAGGTTACAATCTAGCTGTCGACATTTGGAGTTTGGGGTGTACAATTATCGAAATGGCAACGGCAAGACCTCCTTGGCATCAGTATGAAGGGGTATGCTTCTACTGAACAACTGTATTTCCAAATCCATGTAAATGTGAAAAATAACAGGCCGACTCAAACTTGTCCAATCTTACCTTGTAGGTAGCTGCAATATTTAAGATCGCAAACAGTAAAGATATACCTGAAATCCCAGATATTTTTTCCGAGGAGGGGAAAAGTTTCTTGAAACTGTGCTTAAAACGTGATCCAGCATCTCGCGCCTCTGCAAGTCAGTTGTTGGACCACCCTTTTGTTCAGGACCATCCAGCAGTAAGAGCAGCAAAATCCAGTGCATTAAGAAATGCATTTTCTGCTCCAACAGATCGGAAGCATACAGTGGTATACTCTTTTGCTCATTGTAAACTCGTTTCTTAAGTATATATCTGTTTTGTTTGGTCTTCTCCTCAACAAAAAAGTCTGTTTATAGTCACTCCGTGGCATGAGTGCTTTGCATTTTCTTGGACTAAGTCTGGACAAATTTAACAAATACTCCCTCCGTATCAAAATGTAAGATGTTTTAGGCTTTTTGGTCCACATGTATGTAGACATGTTTAAATGCAATATTCATTTGAACCTTGCACTAAAACATGTCTAGGTGTGGGACAAAAAAAAGCTAAAACATCTTACATTTTGATACGGAGGTAGTAGCTAGCTGCATTCTTCTTGCTTTTTGGCCATGGCATTTTTTTTTTTTGAATTTTACCACATATATTAGGTCGGCAAGCCGCCTCATTAAAACCCTGCCAGTCCCTTTCGGTACCCTGGTTAGGGAAAGAGTGCGTCTGAAACTTGCCGCCTCCACAATCATATAGTTACATCGTTTAAGAGTGCATCAAGCAAGAACCCCGGGGGTTCATCGACCCAATTACAAGAAATCTTATATAAAAAACTATTTCTAGCTAACTCATGAGCCATTGCATTAGCTTCTCTTGGACAATGCTGGAATGAGACTGTTCCGATCGAAGCAACATAGTCGACACAATCAGCAAAAATAGCCGCTGAATCATTCCACCATCTTTCTCCACCTGTGCATGCATCAATAACATCGGTAGAATCAGATTCAGCTTGTACCGCATTGTAACCCATCCTGTTCGCAAGCGCCAGACCCTCCTTCATTGCCAAAGCTTCAGCCATGGTTGCCGTAGATACATGTGTAATGAAATTCCCAGAAGCCGCTATGAAAGACCCCTGGAAATCTCGCAGTACAGCACCTGTTGCTCCAGATCGGCTGTCCACACAAAAAGAGGCGTCAACATTTAACTTTACCTGTCTTGGAGGCGGTCTGGTCCATTTAGCATTCATCTCCCGTGCATCATTCTTTTTAATTTTCGCATAATTAGCCGCCATAGAGAGGATAGAAAATTTACATCTATTCAGAGGGGGCACATCTTCATTGTGGGTTCGCTGTCGTCTCATCCACCACAAGTACCAACATGTGATAGCAATCGTTGCTTTGAGCTGTACCGTCTCCAATCCAGGCAGTTGATTGGATTGCATCCGAAATATATACTCCAGCACTGCCGACCCAGCCCTATCAATTTGACATGCATCATCAATGAACTCCCCAAGGTTTAGACTTGTCCAAAGTTCTTTAGCCACACCGCACTTGAACAAAAGGTGCAAGGTATCCTCAGCCCCTTGATTACATATTGGACAAGAACCACTAATGGGAATGTGGCGATTTGCAAGAATAGAATTTACTGGAACTATCCCATGCATAACTCTCCATATAAAAATCTTTACTTGGAACATGAAGACTCCAGATAATTTTCCAAACAGGATTGTTAATTGAACTACTTGTGAAAGCATGAACACCAGAAGGAGGCCCGCACTGATGCTTCCATTGCACATGATAACCTGAGCGTACCTCATATCTACCATGCGAAGTGTGAGCCCATGCGATGAAATCATCAAAACCTTGATTGTTTACTGGAATTTGGAGCACCCGTCCAACATCCACGGGGTTTAACACCTCATTAAGGCGGCTTTCATTCCAAGTACCTGTAATTGGACTAATCAGTTCATTAACAGTGTTATACCTTGAATCACCTCTTGGAGATATTGATAATATGCTCGCCGGATCAATTTTGTGGGATTTCGGCTTAATTCCATCGAAGCCCTCTTATGTCTGCTATAAATTAGTACTCCCTCCGTACATAAAAGGATGTCTCAACTTTGACCAAATTTGTATGTATCTAGACATAGTTTAGAGTGTAGATACATTGTAATTTGGACATAGTTGAGACATCCTTTTATGTACGGAGGGAGTAGTTCATAAGCAAATTGTGACTTTATTCATTGTAGGATTTTTGTTTTTCAAGTAAAAAGCTGTCATCTTTTGCTTCGTTTATGGTATCTTTTGTCCGAAATGCTCACCATCCTTATCTTTCCCTCTGTTGTTGCAGTCTAACAGGGAGCTTCCATCACGGAGAAGTATTGCTCCCCTCTGGGATATAGGTGTGAGTGCGAGAGATTTCACCGGATTTTCCACAACTGTTCCTTCACCCCGTAACTCCAGGTAGGGGTATACCAAGTCCATTCTCATTTTACCCATATTGTAGCATTATATTTTTCTTAAACAAAATATGTATACCTATTTAGCAGCCCTATTCCAGTGAGAACAAACATGTCTCTACCGGTGTCCCCATCCTCAAGCCCACTGAGGCAATTTAAGCAGTCCAACTGGAGCTGCCTGCCATCTCCGCCCCACCCAATGCTTTCGCCTGGTGCTTCATCAAGCTATGCGTTGAATCAGGCACGGCGAAGTCCGGTAATTTCAGACCCTTGGCAGGACATCGGCCCCTTGAAACTTCCGAGTCCCTACAGTTCTCCGAAGAGGTTCTAAGCGTCTTTCAGGGAGGTTTAGCATGATAAATGCTCTCACGACATGGTAGATGCTCAAAGATGTTCTGTCAGCAACCGCCTGTAACCTCACGTTGTTAGACGCTGATTTATTGTACAGTCGAAGAGGTTCCGGAGGAAAGAAAACGATACTGGAAGTGGTGTATATTTATAGGTCATTGTCGCTTCCGCTATATATCTCATGATGTAAATCGATACAAAATCTTATAAGAATACGTGCTGTAAATCTGCCAGTTTGCGCAAGCTCATAGTATAGTAGTTATGATGATTTCTTACTTCTGTGACAGATGTAGGGATGTCTTCCGGTGAAACGAAATCTGTAACTAGCTGCTGGAGCACTTTGTCAAAATACATTTATAATTGGTTAAAAATGTGAAATTTTGTGACATGTGAGTACTGAGCCGTTGCATTTACATTGTCACGTCATTGAGTTTATAGCTGGCTAATTTCATTGGTAAACCGTCGATGAAAAGTAAAGGTCCAGATCCCGACCTGGTGTTCCCCTCGTTAATTCTCATGAAAAAAGGCTGATGTTCACGTTCAAATTTAAAGCTGGTTGACATCAAAATTTGTTTAACGTACACTAGACTGCAATGTTAAAATCAAGATTTTTTTCTGAAAAAGCATCTGCAATGAAAAGCTAAAAATAAACCAAAAGATGGAAAAATGCGGTGAGCGTGGATCGAACACGCGACCTTCAGATCTTCAGTCTGACGCTCTCCCAACTGAGCTATCCCCGCTGCGATGACAGAATAAATATAGTAATATACTTGACCACAGCACCTAGTTCTCCAGTTTCCAGCAATGAAAGATGAAACAGCTCGATTTGATCTCTCCATCCATCATCCCCGACCTTGCGGAGTTACATAGATTGACATTGACAAACATTCTTGTGCAGAAACTTACAGCTTACAAGAATACCTAAATCCTTCACTCTCAACAGCACTAACTCTAATTCACCTGGACTTTAGCAGCTTCAGCAGTGCCCTCGCTTTGGCCTTGGCCCTGGCACCGCACTGACTCTGAAGCAGCAGCAGCAACTGCGTCACCACCCCGGCGCCGACTGCTTCGCTCCGTGCCGCCCGCGACTCCCTGCACACGGCTAGCAGCGCCGCCGCCGCGTGCTCGCTGCCGTCGTTGCTCGACGACATCATGAACACGTGTTTCACGAGCACCCGGGTGGCGCCCGGGGCGCGCGATACCGCCCTGCGGCCGGCCTCCGTCTCCGTCAGCGCCTCCACGGCCGCCAGCGCGCTGGACACGGCGCCGCCGCCCTTGCCGTACGCCCACCACGACAGGTGCCTGAAGAGCGCGCCGACCACTCCGTGATGGATGGCGCTGCCACGCGCCGGCTCGGCGGCGCAGACCGCCGCGATCGCGCGCACCGCGGCCTCCGAGGCTCGCCGGTCGGAGGCCGGGCCGTCTGGGTGCTGCAGGAGCGGCAGTAGAGTCTGCCACACGCGCGGCGAGGCGGCGAGGATGAGCGCCAGGTCCCGCGTCGCCACGGCCGTGGCGATGATCTCCAGGAGGCGGCACAGGCCAGTCTTTGCCCGGCCGCTGCCGCCCTCCAGGAGTCGGACGAAGGACGCCAGGTTCGCCTCCTTCTTGAGCATGTTGAGGCAGTCGAGCTGCGGCGCGGCGGCATTCGACGGCATGAGGCTGAGCGCGCACTGCAGCGCGAGCTCCTCCGCCTTCGCGCCGCGGCGATCTGTCGACGCGACCGGGGCGGCGTGGAAGACGAGCGGCAGCAGCACGCAGAGGAACCCCAGCTGGATCATGCACGCGCGGCCGACGTCCGACTCGGACGCCAGCGCCAAGACCTTCTCGAGCGCGGCGATCTTGGCGGCGCTGGTGGCGACATCGGACTGGAGGCAACGCTTGAGCGCCGCGAGCGACGGCTCCTCGTCCGCGCCCGACTGATCCGATAGGCGGTGGCCGGTATTAGCGGCGGAGAGCCAGCACTCGATGAGGTGGCGCAGGGTGCGGTTAGGCACGAGCGCGGTGGCGTCGCCGAGGGCCTGCATTGTGACGGGGCAGGTGCGGTGGCCGTCGGCGAGCCATCGCTCGATGCATTGGCGGTCGTACGTCTGCCCCGTGCACAGCGTCACCGGGTCCGTGAAGATGTCCAGGCTGATCGGGCACCTGAACAGGTGCGGTATGCTCATATTTTTCCTCCGCAAAGAGAGATCAGCAAGAATCCATGGAAGAACCGAGGTGGTCGGCTCAACTTCAAGGAAAGGAATCCAGAATGCAGTGTGCGCGGCCACACAGGAAGCTGTCTTATTTAACTTGCTGCAGTGTAGGCACTCACTCCCATGCCACTCCCATCAAGAATCCATGGGGATGCACAGATGTAACGTAACACAAGACGAAACCCGTGAGGTGACCGCAGCGAGCGTGAGTCACTGCGGTTGCTGCGGCTGGCCGCTATGGTTATACTTGATGCAGATGATGGGCATAAAGATGGCCAAGCAACAAGAGTCCGAGCTGCAGAACAAGATGGAAGTGTCACAGTACTGGATATGGGCTCTCTCTCAGATCAGATGAGAGAGAAGGGAGAGGATGGAGGAAGCAAGAGAGGAGGTGTGTGCAATGGCCATGGCCACAAGATAAAGGCCGGAGCAGACGGAGAACTTTCTCTTTTGGTGATAGTCGTAGAAAGGGAAAGGTCGGGTGATTGGACCAGTATGCATGAGGGGAGAGAGAGGAACGGAGAAGGTTGAATACTGAAAACGTGGGGACAGTCAGAGTTGGGACCGGTCGGAGAGCAATGAATTTACAGGTTGGAATGGCCAAATTAAGAGGCTGTAGCATTAAACAAATGGATTGAGAGGCTAAACGCATGTTTCTACTTTCAGTTTGCCTGGTCAATTACCAAGACTGCAAGTGGCAGCTATTTGCAATTTGCAGCTTGCAAGATTCAGACAAATTAGGAGCCATGGCCAGCCAAAGGTTTTGAAAGTTTATACTGAACTGGAGCTGGGCCAAATTGCTGAACTCTAAGTAAAGGAGAACATTTGTGGGTAAATGTTTTTGGCGTTACAGTGGAAAAAAACCTCTAGTACTCTTTACATGTGTGCAATACTGTTTCCCAACCGTGGACTACTCTGAATTCTCAACTCTTGAGCTGCTGAACAGTACCCTTCATTGCTCATGATTGTTCCGTTTGCAGCGGATGCATTTAACAGCAGTTATGTGGAGTAGTACGTATGCTACAATGATCTAAGAACTGACATTATGAGGGAGACAAGCATAATCCATTAGATCCTTCCTTTTCTCCCTTTATTTTCGGTTAATCTGAATTAGTACAGCTAAATACTCTTTCAGAGAATCCACTGTATCCCTTTGTCAGCCAATGTTCCAACAGCACCAACATTTGCGCTGCAGCTCCACGACAGAGAGAGCATCTTCCTTACAAGACAAAGATCGCTACATTCATTAAAGTATGATCTGCGCAGTTGAAACTAATAAACTGAATTGGCTCCTCGAGCAACCCACTGAGAGTAAACAATGCCGCTCCGTAGGTGCTAAGATCAACTTATTGAGGCTATGACAGTGCAAAAGTCTTGGCTTACACTAGACTTTAAGGTAGTGTACCCAGTAATGGCCAGCACGATTGCCAGAATTAAGGGGCTCTACAGGACTATTACCCTAGGATCATATCAGACGGGATCTAATGGAGACACGGGAGAGGGCAATGAACAGTAGTATAATTGGGAGGGTCTATCGGCTAGGGTTGTCCTTTTGGCGAGTAGCACGCTAGGTCGGCGGCGATCTGTTCGGCGGATCCTGCAAGGCGATGCTTGCTGCAGACGTGGGCGCCATGGCCATGGGAGTCATCCTTGCAGCCGTTGGAGAGATACACGGTGACAGGCATGTTGCTGATCTACGCGCCTTTGCCGCAGATTTGAGTGATTTGTTAAAGAGATATATGCACGGTTAGTCACTGAACTTGGCCGAGATGAGCACTTTGGTCACTAAACTTGCAAAATGTTGCCCGCGGGTCACTCAACTTGGCAGAGATGAGCAAACTGGTCACAAACCATTGACTGAGCAGTTGACCATTGACTCTGACCATTTTTTTGTTGCAAAAACACCCTGTAGAATCACAAAATCACATCATTTTTTTGCAAAAACACCCCTGTAGAGAGATATTAATGTGATTTTGTGATTCTACGGGGGTGTTTTTGCAAAAAAAAAATGGTCAGAGTCAATGGTCAACTGCTCAGTCAATGGTTTGTGACCAGTTTGCTCATCTCTGCCAAGTTGAGTGACCCGCAGGCAACATTTTTCAAGTTTAGTGACCAAAGTGCTCATCTCGGCCAAGTTCTGTGACTAACCGTGCATATATCTCTTTGTTAAACCTCTCAAAAGCTCGATAAGTCCCATTTCTTGCAACCAATCTTGTCAATCTTTGAGGAAAAAATAGAGATGATCTATATCTACAATTCTAGCAACCAAAATAGATTCCCCTTGAGAAAATTGTTACTTGTTAGTCTCGGGTTTTTTGGAAATCCTAGACGACTAGAATCAACCGGAAGCTTACAAGTTGTGGATTTACTCCCGAAATATTTGCGAAGGTTGGAGGAAGCCTCAAATGCTCAGTTAGTGAAGTGGACAAATATTTTGCTAGGTTTACTCAAGAGAGAAGAACTCAAGATCCGATAAATCGTAGTTGGCTTTGTTTTACATGGTATCTCCAACGGGGATTCAAGTTCCCCAAGGAATTTGAACTATGGGGTAAATTTGTATCTTCGTCTACACCTCGGTTATCGATACACATTTTTCTTACCTTCCTTAAAATGACTAGTTTTCTCAGTTGTGTACCTTGTTTGTCGGCGTTCTTTGCCATGTAGGATTATATCACTTGGCTGCATTTTGCAGAAAACTGATAATTCTACAATTTCCCTAAAATCAACGAAAACATAAAAAAATCGTAATTTGCTATTCACCCTCTCTAGTCACCATCATTGATCCTTCCTCGACGCCTCTGGGACGAAGACTTAGGCTCGCGCCGACAAACTTAGAATAAATCAGGCCAAATTAATCTTTCTTTCTTCTTTTGTGTCAATGTTCGTATCTGAAATCGGTCGAAGATCAGCAAATTCCCCCAGTTGTTTCGTAGATTCGTAAACTAGCTGCTCTGACTTACCGTGAACTGACGTGCTTGACTTCTCCGATCGGTTTATTTCTAACCCACAAAATTTTGCTGGATTTGGCGAGTGCGTTCATCCTTGTCAATTTCCCCCCTCTCTGGCCGCGTTAAAATACCAGTCGACCTATCATATCAGCGAGCAGAAAACAGAAAAGTTACGTGGAGTGTGAGGTAAACCCAATTGTCAAACGCTCTTATTTTGGACCCTAGCGAGTTAGGTAACTAACTTCTTCGATACTGGAACCACACCGAAAAAGGAAAACCAAAAAGGAGTGCCTAAATGAAGATGATCAAGTGCTTACTTGAGTGCATGCGACCGCCAACTGTAGCAGTCAGTTGAAAGCAACAGTTTTAACTTTTAAAGCATGTTCTGGAACCACAGAATAGTACAAGTCCAAGTGTGGTTTTCTTCATCTCAGAAAAATAAAAGGTGTGGTTTCCTTTTGGGATCAAACAAGCACGTACATGCATGACCAAGCCAGCAGAGTAAATAGCATCGGCGGTTACACAACTCGTCGGTCGTGTGCATTTAAGTCACAATTCTGAAAAACAGGATTTTTTAGTCACACAACTGAAATGTTGGTGCACGCTGGTCACGAACCCCACATGTCAGTCAGTTTTCCGTTGTAGAAGGTCACGCGCAGGGCACGTGAGGCCGAGGTGGACTAAAGTCCACGAATTAAAATTACAAGTAGGTCCAAAGTTTTACACAAAAGTCGTTGAACAGAAATAAGAAAAAGCAATCAGCCCCTCAACCAGTCAATCACGCGTTGGGGAAGACGACCTCCACGTGCTCGCCGGCACCCGCCCGCCTGCTCCCGCGCGTGCTCGCCGGCCGGGGCGCGTCGCCGCGCGGGGCACGCTCGCCGGCTTGTAAAGAGAATTTGATGCGGCAGTTTCTTGTACTAGCTGTCGTTTCTGGCTGGCTGTGTTACTGCATACGTGCGTGCAGGGAGATGAAGCAGTGCGGCGCTTCACTTGGTTGGAGGTGCTGCGTTCCGTGCGAGGCTAGTCGAGTGATCGTCGGCTGGGCTGGGACTTTATCCCGTGCGTGAGAACAAGGGAGCGCTGGGCTGGGCTGGCTCGGCTGGTGCGACTAGGGGTCGCCGCGCTCGCCGGCGGCCGCCCGCCTGCTCCCGCGCGAGCTCGCCGGCTGAGGCGCATCGCCGCGCTCGCCGGCGCCCGCCCGCCTGCTCCACGCGTGCTCGCCGGCCGCGTCACGTCCTTGTGTGGGGGCGCGCTCGTCGGCGCCCGCCCGCTCCCGCGCGTGCTCGCCAGCGCCTGCCTGCTCGACGTATCCGACCTCCTCTGTCCCCTACGAGCACATACACACGACAAGGGTGAGCTCGCGGTCCGGATGGACATCCCCATTCCCTCCCTCTCCCTGTGAATCGCCGAGTGGCAGTTCGCCGTGCTGTACCGCCGCGGTAGCTCGTGCCCTGCGAAATGTCCAAAAATACAGGGGTTTTCTGAAAGATTTCATGTCCTGACGTGTCCTGCGCGTGACCTCCTACAACGGAAAACGGACTGACAGGTGGGGTTCGTGACCAGCGTGCACCCACATTTCAGTTGTGTGACCAAAAAATCCCGTTTTTCATAAGTGTGACTTAAGTGCACACGACTGACGAGTTGTGTGACGAGTTGTGTGACCGTCGGTGCTATTTACTCAAGCCAGTAGCATTAAACTGTTCAAAGACTGCTTGGCGGCTGTATTTTTCGGGCCAGATACAGAGCCATTGTTGGAACGTTATGTCGATATTATTTTCTGGAAAGTCTCTTAATTTGCTTCCGAGTTCTAGTGATCCCTTCATTTTAAAATATTCAAAATTAATATTTATAAGTTTCCAAAAATTTCAGGCATAGCAAATGATATATCCTAAAAGCATGAAATATCGTAATGCAAAATTTGGACATTTGAAAATATGCAAACTCAGTTTCACACTTTTTCATTTTTGTGTAGTTCAGAATACAAAAAATTTGAAATTAAAATTTTGTACATTTGTGGGATACACCATTGGCTACATCTTAGATTTTTTTTAAAATTTTTGTTTGAAACTCTTAATACGAGTTTCGATTTTTTTAAATAGCCTGATCACAAAAATCTCCACTCTTGCATTATTACAAGAGAATATATTGTTTCTGAGAAAGGAGCTACTGTTGTCTCGATCTCTATATTCTGACCAGAGAATCTTAGAGGTAACGTCCATTCTGTAGTTCTGTTCCTACTCCCTTCATTTTTTAATATAAGATGTTTTAGATGGTACACATTTGTCTATATACACAGTAAAATGAGTGAACATGTAAATAAAAATGTGTCTGTATACATTTGTGAGCATGTGCATGTGGACAAAACTTAAAACATCTTATATTAAAAAACAGATGGAGTATATCTTAAGGATAAAGTTAGGCCATTGAGCAGGAGTGCTCAGATGCACGTGTGATGTTGGGTCACTTCTGTGTTTCTGGTCTAAGTTTTACTTATGAATTCGGTCGATCCAATCAATGATCGATGCGTGCATGCATCTTCTAGATCGGAGCTTTTTTGCGACGAAACATCCCTTTCTACTACCGAGAGCTTTGTTGACCAGCTTCTTTCGAGTCGTTACAAATGAATAAATGATGCCAAGTCGTTCGAGAAGCTCTGATGACACGGATAGCGTTGACCTACTTTGCATGGGACAGCGGATCGATCGATCATACTTTACCTTAGGCTTTGTTACGAGCACGTTTTTCTTAAAGATAACTAATAGGAAACCGGAAACGTGTTATGGTTTCTGCACCAACGAGATCGCGGAATTCTTCACGGATCAAATGGAAAGTTCTCTCCACAAGTCTTCATATGTGTTGTCATTGTAGAAACTTGGTAAGCTTAAACACATAGTTAGATCAATAATTGCGAGTAACACCAAAACCAATTAGATATGAGATGCACTTTCACATGTTGCACACTACCGGAAAATCGAAATTTGCCGTATGGCCTTGTCTTTGCCGTGCGCCTCTAGAACTCGGAGCACGGCACATTTTTCTTTGCCGTGACAGAAACAACACAATCACGGCAAAGCAACTCCGCACGGCATACAAAACCAAACACGCACGGCAAAGAAGCAACGCACGGCATAGAAATCTTTGCCATGATCTTGGCTATGCATGCACGGCATAGCAATCTTTGCCGTGATCCTTTCTACACATGCACGGCGCACATGTTGTCCAGGATTCCAAACTCTGCCGCCCTCGCCAATATTTCGCGGCAAATATATTTGCACTGGCAGGAAATTTCCCGCGCACAAAATAATTTGGCGGCAAATACTTTGCCGTGCGGGAATATAGAGGCATCACGGCAAACAATGTCTTTGCCGTGATCCTCCATGAATCATCACGGCAAAGAATGTCTTTGCCGTGATCCTCCATGAATATATCACGGCAAAGAGTGTGATTTCAATTTTTTATTCTTTGCGTCGTCTACCCCCGTTTCTGGGTTTTCGTCGAGTCGGAGCCCCGGAACGTCGGAAACACACCCAAACCTAGTTTGTGGCATAAGATGTGTGTACAAGTGTGTTGGGTGTTTTGAAAGTGCAAGAACTTACTCCGGTGTGTGACCCTCTTCGCCGGCCGCACTCTCTCTCTCCACTAACTTTTTAGACTTATATGTGAAATCTCCCGTTTCGGGGGAACCGGGGTGAATCTTGTGAGAACCTGTGATAATAGTTGGTTTTCCATGTTCCTATGTCCTTGACTAACACAACCAAGCAAAAAAGTTTACTGGCCTACCCCCTTTCGACGCCGTTGAAGGGGTAGACGAAAAAGTTAGGGTTTTTTCCAGCGGATCTGGGTTTTCGCCGAGTCGGAGCCCCGGAGCGTCGGAAACCCACCCAAACCTAGGTTGTGGTATAAGATGTGTGTACAAGTGTTGGGTGTTTTGGAAGTGCAAGAATTTACTCCGGTGTGTGACCCTCTTCACCGGCTGCACTCTCTCTCCACTAAATTTCTAGACTTATATGTGAAATCTCCCGTTTCAGGGGAACCGGGGGCAATCTTGTGAGAACCTGTGATAATAGTTGGTTTTCCATGTTCCTATGTCCTTGACTAACACAACCAAGCAAAAAAGTCCACTGGCCTACCCCCTTTCGACGCCGTTGAAGAGGGTAGACGAAAACGTTAGGGTTTTTCCAGCGGATCTGGGTTTTCGTCGAGTCGGAGCCCCGGAGCGTCGGAAACCCACCCAAACCTAGGTTGTGGCATGAAATGTGTGTACAAGTGTGTTGGGTGTTTTGGAAGTGCACGAATTTACTCCGGTGTGTGACCCTCTTCACCGGCCGCACTCTCTCTCCACTAACTTTCTAGACTTATATGTGAAATCTCCCGTTTCGGGCGAACCGGGGTGAATCTTGTGAGAACCTGTGATAATAGTTGGTTTTCCATGTTCCTATGTCCTTGACTAACACAACCAAGCAAAAAAGTCTACTGGCCTACCCCCTTTCGATGCCGTTGAAGGGGGTAGACGAAAAAGTTAGGGTTTTTTCCAGCGGATCTGGGTTTTCGCCGAGTCGGAGCCCCGGAGCGTCGGAAACCCACCCAAACCTAGGTTGTGGTATAAGATGTGTGAACCGGGGGCAATCTTGTGATAAGTGTTGGTTTTCCAATTCTGTTGATCTACCTCTTTGATGGCGCCGAGAGGGGGTAGACACCGGAACTTTCACCGACGTGTCGGAAGATCGAGTAAGAGGTGTCGGTGAAGCGGGTCGCAACTCGAAGGTTCCCGCAATCTTGTGATAAGTATAGAAAAATAAATTTAAAAGAAATAAGAAATAGAAAGAAAAATAAAAAAGAAAACGCACACGGCAAAGGGCTTTGCCGTGCTCTTCTCGTAGCACAGCACGGCAAACACGCACTCTTTGCCGTGCTGGTTCCTGGCACAGCACGGCAAAGCCCTATCCTAACTCCAGACCACACCCCACCCGCGCGCCCCGAACCCCCACACACACACTCGACGCACACATCCCGACCCACCCCGCCGCCCCATCGATCTCGAGCCACCCCGCCGCCGGCCACCCCGCCCCGCCCCCGAACCACGCCCCCGAGCCACCCCGCCGCCGGCCCCTGAACCCCGCCCTCGAGCCACCCCGTCGCCGGCCCCCGAACCCCGCCCTCGAGCCACCCCGCCCCCGAGCCACCCCGCCGCCGGCCCCCGAACCCCGCCCTCGAGCCACCCCGCCCCCGAGCCACCCCGCCGCCAGCCCTCTGCGCCTCTCCCCTGCATCCCCGGCCGCATCCCGACCTGCCCCGCCGTCCCCGACCTCCTAGCCTCGTCCCCGACCTCCCTGCCACGCATCCCGACGTCCCCCGCCGTCCCCGACCTCCCCCGCCGTCCCCGACCTCCCCGGCCATCCCCGACCTCCCGCCTCTTCCACGAGCTCGCCGCCCCCGCCCTAGCTCCGTCCAGCCGCATCCCGCCGCCCCAGAGCTCACCCCCGAGCCGCGGCCTCCTCCCTCCTCCACGCCCCCGTGCGCCTCCTCCAAGCCCGTCGCCGGGAGACACCAAATTAGGTATATCTTCTAAACTTTTCTTTGCAATTTGTTTGCACATTTTGCATATGTTTGAATTAGTTTGCATTAGTGCATTATTTTGCATATTTGCATTAGTGCATTAGTTTGCATAATTTTTTGTTGATTTTTATCATTTGGTTGAATTGCAATGTGCTAACAAAGATTGTTGATTTTGGTAATGCAGCATGGTTGGACGGTGAGTGCGGCGGCATCGACGGAGGGCGTCGACGGAGGGACGAGGATCTTCTTCGCCGTCGATCACGCTTCGAGGGTAAGAAATTGGCCGGAACTCTTCTATGTACCTAGGCTTTATTTTTGTCTAGATCACCAAGTCTGTCGCGTCACCTAGGCGTCTATACCCGTCCGTAAGCGTTACGCGGAAAATATGCACATAGAGTTAGAGTTTGCATATTTTCAGCCGTAACGCTTACGGCATTTACGGGGCAGCCCGCGGGTCCGTGGACTGGGTACGTTCTCCCCGCTCTACCTGATCCGAGACAGAATTTCGGCAGCGCCTCCCCGTTGTTCTCCGGATGCACATTCTCTTGGCTTTTTGCCAAGACGTGTATCGGAGAGAAGCGGGGAGGTGCTGTTGAAATTCTGTCTCGGATCGGGTAGAGCGGGGAGAACGTACTCAGTCTACGGATCCGCGGGCTGTTTAGGTCCTTTACCCATTAGAGAGATAGGTGGATGCATGCCGTAAAAATTGGTTTTGTTAAATTAAATGACATGTTGAACTGAAAGCATTGTGTATGTCTTTTTTGTTACCGATTAAAGGATGGATCCAAGTCAGAACCGTGAGTGGATGTATAATGGCAGAAAGAGTCAGTGGGACTTTACTGATGAATGGAGATATAAGGCCGAGGAGTTTGTGAATAATGCGTTTGACATCCCAGCCAAACCCATGAGAGTGTATTGCCCCTGTTCAAAATGTGATAACCGAAAGCGACAAACGAAGGTAGATGTTAGTGTGCACCTGATCAAGCATGGGTTCACACCATTCTACCATGTTTGGAATTTCCATGGTGAACAGTTAGCAAAACGTGCTAGAACCGAGACACGTCAGATTCAGCCAGCGGTAGAGTTTGACACTGGGTTCAACAACTGCTTAGACGCCTTTGTCAATGCTAATGCGCCTGAAAGCCGTCGTGCAGAGGCGGATACACCTCAGGAGGCGGAGACAAGTGAGCAGCCGGATGAAGACACGGAGAAGTACTACGAGACTTTGTTTGGCTCGCAGAAACCCCTTCATGCACATACAGATGTTACCCTTCTAGATGCCATCGCTCGCCTTATGGCCGTGAAGTGCCAGAGAAAGATATGCAGGGATGGTTTCGATGATCTTCTGGCCGTCGTTGGCAGCCTTCTACCGAAAGGGCATATCTTGGCGAAGAGCTTCTACGAGGCGACTAAACTCCTCCGTAACCTTAAGATGTCATATGAGAAGATAGACGCATGTCCAAAGGGATGCATGCTGTTTAGGAAAGAACATGCTGAAACAAATTATTGCATTCATTGCAATTCCTCTAGGTTCTTCGAGGTCGACCTTGGTGGTGGACAGAAGAGGCAGACCGGGATTCCACAAAAGATTCTCCGGTACCTTCCATTTATACCGAGGATCCAGCGGCTTTACATGAACAAAGACACGCCCAGCAGATGCGATGGGCCGTGTTAGGGAACAGATACACGGACAAGATGATACATCCGTCGGATGGTGACGCATGGAAGAACTTTGTAGCCAAGTATCCATTGAAAGCGGGCGACCCGAGGAGCGTAGCTGTTGCTATATCAACCGATGGGTTCAATCCGTTTGGCATGTCAGCGGCACATACAGCTGTTGGCCTGTGTTTGTTATACCCTCAACCTCCCCCCCGGCGAGTCCATGAGATCACATAACATGTTATTGTCGATGATAATCCCAGGACCAAAATACCCGGGCAAGAACATGAATGTGTACCTGGAACCGCTGGTTGAAGACTTGGCTGTTGGCTGGAACGGTCGCGGGATCCGAACATATGATGCCTCAACAAATGATCACTTTGATATGTATGTCTGGTATCACACATCCCTGCATGACTTACCAGCGCGTGCTTTGTTCTGCGGCTGGTGTACACATGGGAAGTGGCCTTGCCCACAGTGCAGACAGTATGACTTTCTTCTGGCTTTCGAAGGGAGGCAAGTATTCATGCTTTGATCAACATCGTCAGTTCCTTGACACAGATCATAGATACAGGAGTGACGTAAAGCGGTTCAAGAAAGGAGTCGAGGTCCATGATGCGAAACCACGTCTGATGACCGGAAAGAAATCAAGGCTGAGCTAGAAGCTCTCCAGCCTAACCCCAATGGGAAAGGTTTCGTGGGTTATGGGGAGACGCACCAGTGGACTCACATTCCGTGCTTCTGGAAGCTGCTCCCTTACATGGAGGATGTGGAGCTTCCCACAACATTGATGTAATGCACACTGAAAAGAATATCGCCGAGGCTCTTTATAGCAGCATCATGGAGACTGAGAAGACGAAGGATAATGTCAAGGCTCGAATTGACCAAGAACAACTCTGTGACAGGCCAAATTTTAATATGCAGCCTCCTGGAGTCAACGGCACTAGGTGGTCTAAGCCAAAGGCTCGGTTCTGCCCTACAAGGCCGGAAAGAAGGGAAATATTACAGTGGCTCGTGGAGTGTTTGTTCTTCCCTGATGGGTATGCAGCTAACTGGGCGAAGTGTGTCAACCTGGAAACGCAGAAGGTAGGAGGGCTGAAGAGTCATGACTACCACGTGTGGCTTGAGCGCATAATGCCGGTGATGATTAGAGGCTATGTCGATGAGGAGACTTGGCGAATACTGGCGGAGTTGAGCTTTTTCTTCCGTCAGATTTGTGCAAGGGAGTTAGATCGTGAAGTGGTTCTGAAGCTGCATGAACAGGCACCGAGTTGCTTTGCAAGCTAGAGACGATACTTCCGCCAGGGTTTTTTAATCCGATGCAACATATGATCTTGCATCTCGCGCACGAGGCTTTATGGGGGGGCCTGTGTCGACCCGTTGGCAGTTTGGGCCTGAGAGAAAAATGAAAGACCTACGCAGACTACGGGAATAAATGCAAGATTGAGGCATCCATGGCCGAGGCATGCCTTAACGAGGAGGTGTCAAACTTCACGACAAAGTTCTATGATGCCAATATTCCCACAAATCACAATCCAGTCGTTCGCTACAATGCAGCCAACCCTGAAGATGTACCCAAGCTTAGCATCTTCATAGGGCTTGGTGGCAAATCAAGTGGCTCGAAGAAGGTCATCATGAAAAAGCTCGAGCGGGATATGATCTCCTTGTATATCTTGATGAGTATGGAGGAAGTGAAGCCGTACCGCGAGTAAGCCTTTCACCATTTAGTATTTCACAATCATTCACTCTTATATTCGTCGCTAACTCCTCTTTTCTCATTGGAGTAGACGATTCAAAAGTGAAAACTGGAAGCTGAGAAGGGACCCTACCCCGAAGAGTCAAAGGATCTTTTTGACAACGGTGGTGGTTCTGGCAAGGGTGGTGGTTTCATTAGTTGGTTCGCCGGTTTGGTATTGTTCTATCTAACTTTCTAGTACCGTGGACATTCATCGATCATTCCTCGTTCTAAACTTCTCATGTAAACTTGTAGGCAAAAAAGGACAAAGCGATGAAGCCAGAGCTTAGAACATTGCACATGGCTTCAGCCATACTGTCAACTCATTCAATGCTTATGACGTGAATGGATATCGCTTCCATACCCATGAACACACAACAAACCGGGGCAACCGAAGACAATAAATAGTGGGGTGTTATGTGAAGGCTCAGATAAACTCCATTACTATGGAAGAGTTGAGGCTATATACGAGTTGAATTATAGCTTTGGTAAAGGGCTAAATCCCGTTGTATTCAAATGCAATTGGTTAGACCCGCGTAGGGTTAGACGGGATCCTAAAATTGGATTGGTCGAAGTTGAACGAAGCTCCAAGTATTTGGGAGACGATGTCTACATTTTGGCTACCCAGGCCTTCCAAGTATTCTATCTCCCGTACCCGTGCAAGAAAACAACAAAAGCATATCAGAAGCGTCTACAGGGGTGGGATGTTGTGATAACGGTACCCTCGCGCAGTAGGCCTGCCATGCCTAACAGTCAAGATTACCGCCACCTAGACCCGTCAACATCTGACGGTGAGTTCTACCAGGATGGAGGGCTCCCTGGGAATTTAACTATCAACTTGCCGACCGATGATGACATGGAATACGGCGAAGATGCGGGAATGGAGGAGGATACCGTGCATGATGAAGTCGAGGAGGTTCATAATCCAGCCGATGTGACTTTGCTAGAGCGGTTCCAAGCAGGACTAATCGTCGACGAGCCAGCCGGACCACCTCCAGGTTCCGTGGATGGTTGGTGGTGTGGCGACCCTGACAGTGATGATGACACGGGTGGTCCCATAGTTGGTCTCGATGATCTCGACACAGGCTACTGATAGCGACGAGGACACATGCCAGTCTAGCTTATATGTAATAGGTCAATGCTACTCTATGTAATAATGATTGTTAGTCTAGCTTATTTCGTGAGAACTCATTGTCGCTACTCCATGTATTTTGTTTTATTCTAATTGTCACTACTCCATGTTTTGTGAGAACTCATTGTTGATTTACTCGTTGTTACTTTATCTATTTACGTTAACTTTGGATCATGTATACTGATGAAACCCATTTTTTGTCAATGCAGGGAACATGAAGAGGGCCATAAAAAATAAGGTGGCCAGCGTGAAGGAACTCATGGTGACCCGGCGACGAGCACCTTTACCTCCACCTGCGAGGGACTCACCCTCACCTCCACCTGCGACGGACTCACCCTCACCTCCACCTGCGAGGGACCGGCGTAGGAGAGGGAGGATAGCGAGGTCTCCTAGTCCTCCCTCGGCTGAGGAGGAGGACGTGGTGGACGAGGAGGTGGAGGAGGAGGAGGTGGAGGGGGACGTGGAGGAGGAGGAGGACTACGTGTCGGAGGAGGACCATGATTATGATCAGGGGCAGGAGTCGCCTTCCGATGACGAGTCATTGGATTCTGAGGATTCCTTGCCGGAGGAGGGCGAGGAGGGGTACGATGACGGACCTGGGGAGGAGCGGTATCAGCTTGACCCGACGCTGCAGTGGGATCCGCCAAATGAGTGGGTTGAGACTGAGGAGAATATCCCTCCGCCAAAGACCAAGCCACCGTATCAGCGGGGGGCCGCTAAACTCCCCGATCTTCCTTATGCCTACGCGCACACTATTCTCGTGCCCACCGGGAAAAGGTACTTTTTTTTTTGAAACCTTATACTGTGGGGGAGCCCCCCACAGCCTCACACATTTTATTATGAAGAATAAAAGTATTTACATACTACTTACAAATTAAGTACAAGCCTTATTATAGTTTATGCTCAATTTTAGCGTTTCATTGTGTTTTGACCCGCTAACATACTAATATTGGTTTTTTCATTGTGTAGGTCGTTTGAATATGTGCCTCCTAAAGGGGAGAAGCAGCGTAGCTACTCGAGCATCCTTGGATGTTGTATCAGGGAGTTCTTCCCTGGGATGGTGACCTGCCCAAATGGTGTGGAGAGTGTAGCTTGGACTTTCAAGCATTACACCTACGAGCCGGATCCCAAGGGCAAGTACAACAACATGGCACATAAGGCACTTCACCATTTCTGGGTAAGTTTGTCTGACTTCTCATCATTCTATAAATTCGAGATTGCACTAATGTCTTTGTTGACCCTATCGTACCTATGTGCATGCTTGTAGAACTTCTTCTCATGCCGGCCGGAGGACAAGGACAGGTGCTTCGACATCCTTTTAGAGATGGCCCCTAGGATGGTGACGGACATGCACCACGAGGCTCGCATCAACTCTGTCCGCAACTGGTACGCCGAAAGGATGATTGCGCTTGACAAAAAGCGTGCCCGGGACATCTTGATGCAGCCATGGCAGTACATACAGGTAGCTTCGTTTCTATATTGTCGATTTTGTTGACCGCCATGTAATATCATTAATATGTGTGTTCTGTGTATGTAGGTGCCTCCTCCGTACGTCGGTAACAACGGAGCGTGCCACCTCGCGATGGTTGCGTGGTGGACTAGCCCAGAGTACCTCAAGATTCACGCGCAGGGACAGGCAAAGCGGGCGATCAACAAAGGTGGAACACATCGCCAAGGCAGCCGCAACCTCTACCAATGTGTACAAAAGGAGGTGAGCAAATGCATTCTTTAATCCACCTGTGTTCGTGCTCTCTTTTGCAATATCGTCTCCTTTTCACCTATGTTCGTGCTCTCTTGGCAGAAATTGAAGACCGGCGGAGAGCCCTCCCCCTTCGCCGTTTGGGCAAAGTACCGTACCATGGATAAGCCGAATGAGCACACAGGGTCGATGTGGATCAGCCAAAGCGCCGAGTTGCGGAGCGACGGGTACACGGCAAAGTTCAAGGAGCGCAACGGCAAGGATGCTGACCCTCTCGCCAGTCCACTTGACGTCGAGGCTATCGTGCTTGCAGGCAAGGCCATGCGAATGGCCGCTTGTGGATAGGTGACGGCTACATCGACCCTCGCACCGTCCCGTCTCTACGCCAGGTCCGCCGTGGGAGGGCGCCAGGTGCGCCTACTGTGGAGACCCACCCACGTGTCTCGGATCTAGCTATCAACCAGCTCTGGGAGAAGCAGTTGCTCTATGAGCAGCAGCTTCAGCAGGAGCAGATCCGGCAGCAGCAGGAGATGATCCAGCAGCAGGCCGTACAGCATCAGGAGCAGTCCAGGCAGATGATAGAGTGGGTGATGAGCTCAATGCCGAGCATTGCTCCGAGACACGGGGCTGTTGCCATGGGACTGCTCCCTCCACCGAGTTTCCCATGGGTATCTTGTCAACCTTGTCATTCTATCCATCTTGTTGTTATAACTAAATAACTTGTCTAATGCTAGCCTTTTTTCGTGTTGTAGATGAATCCAGGATCGGCAGGTGGATCTCACTCGATGGCGCCGCCGCCTGGTGCCCAGGACAATTCGGAGGGGCAGCCCCATCTCTCCAACCCTAACGTTTTCCGGAGACTACCGGTGGTATGTTGCACAACTTGTCAAAATGCCATTTCCATTTCAGTTTTCCATGCCTTTGCCACATTAGTTCAACCTGTCAAAATTTAGTTACTTTAACTAGTTGTCATGACTATGCCATTTCCATCTACTTGTCAAAATTTAGTTAGTTCAAACTTGTCATTTTCCACTTTCTTAGTTTAATTATGCACATGACATTGACAAACTTGCCATTTCCATGCTTATGCCATTGATACTTTGGTATTTTTGTTGTCAAACTTGCCATTTCCACTATGTTATATTAATTATGCACATGACATTGACACTTTGAGCTATTGTAGTTGTCAAACTCATTATTTTTGTATGAACTTGTAGGAGGATCAACAATGAGCCATCTTTGTGGAGTTGTGCTATGTGGAGTTGAGCTATGTGGTCTTTGCTATGTGGAGTTCATACTTTGTGGATTATGTGCTATGTTGAGATTATGTGGAGAATATGTTGTGTGAGAATATGTGGAGTTATGTATTTGGTGTTCATATTGTGGATTATGTGCTATGTGCTATGTGGATTTTAGTCATATTTGTGTATTATATGTTATATGCTACGTGGATTATATATGTGCATTTTTGTGTGAATTATTTGTACAATGCAGGGAATTTCAAAAATCAGCACAAATCTGTGCCATATGGTGACTTTGCCGTGATGAAACACACGGCAAAGACCTTTGCCGTGCTAGAACACATGGCAAAGAACCTTTGCCGTGATGGAACACACGGCAAAGCCTCCACGTGGCGAGCACCTGTGCAATCTGTAGCAGCGCTGTGACCAAATTGTCGCTTTGCCGTGTAGGTCATGTCAACCATCACGGCAACGTTTAAATCTATGCCGTGTTTATTCTGGGGCGGGCACACGGCACAGTTTAAAACTATGCCGTGCTGTTGGCGCCGCAACGCACGACACAGTTTTAAACTCTACCGTGATGGACGCAGTATGGCACGGCAAACGTGTGGGACCGTGGTTGACCACTGGCTGACCATGCAGAACAGGGGAGACACACGGCAAAGGCTATGCCGTGACACCCTCTCCGAAACACACGGCAAAGATGCTGTGCCGTGCCGATATGTGCCGTGAGGGCCTTTGCCGTGCGCACATCACGGCAAAGCCTGTGCCGTGTCTGGAAGACCGTTTGCCGTGATCTTTGCCATCACGGCAAAGTTCTTTATTCCGGTAGTTGAGAGCCTCTCTTGACGGTGGGGAGTTGCACTACTTCATTCAGACGGTGGGGAGTTGTTTGCTCCGATGATGGTTGAAGCATCTAACCCGAATTGGATTAGATCGTGGTGCGTGCGCGAGAGTGCGTGCATGCCATGTGATCAAAGACTTTGATTCAAAGTGCATGTCTGATAATTAATGAGCACGGTTTCATGGAGCTCCTTTACTTCTGGTGCACACGGAATTATTTCTAACATTGCATCGTAGAGAATATGTTGATTTGAACGGATCATGATGATTGATCGACTTAAAAATAATCAAAACTAGAGAATTCCGTTTGAAAGCATAGAGATGTAGCTATGACTACAATCGGCCGCACGCCTAAAGTTTTTGAATTCTCGGACAAAATATAAGAAACCAGTTGCAAGGTCTGTCCAAGAAGATCTTCCACTCTATAGGCTCATAAAGTAGACTGGTCAGCAGGGCCGTTCCAATTAATTTTTAGACTCGGGGCGATTTAAATAAATATAATTACACTAAACTTTTATAATTTCTTAGTTGTTTTTCACGTTTTCATGGTTTTAACAAATATATGTTGTATACTTTGTTAACATTATTAACTATACAATATAATTTTAATTGTTTTTTATTATATAGTTGTAATCATTGAAAATATATCTTAGTTATGCAAAAGGTTTTTTGTGAGATATTATTCTTAACAATATACAAATTCATCTTAAATGTGAAAACAAAAATGAAAAAACACACGACTCCTTATTGTTCTTACAATTGATGAATTATATATGGGGTATATGTATATTATCGTGTGGATGTTATTCTCTATTTTTTAGTATTATGAAATAGTTCGATAGAGATTTCAATGCATACAACCTAGCAAATATCTATAGAGGTGTGTAGTGTATGGTGAAAATATAGAAACTTGTAGAATATTAAATTGAATAGTTGACATTTTTTTACTTGGTCAAATGTGTCTTACAACTTACCGTGGATTTAGTTATGGTTAATAATTGCTAATGATTTATACTTGTTACTTCAATAACATTGATTATATTACTTACCGTGGAGATAACAACCAAGTTGAATTAACCACCGCTGATTTAATTTGGTTTGTTTTTATGTGTAATATTATTGACGTGGGGTTACTGAAAGTGCATGTGTTGCCCCATGCGTGGTTTTGATAATTAATGACAATCCTTATGGACTAATGTTTGTATTGAGATATACTTGTAGATCTTGTCCATAGGAAAAGATTGAAGTTCATGTGTTGGACTCTAGAAGATTACATGATGATCAATACTCTATTCAAGGGTTTATATGAAGAATGATCATGTGTAGAGTTGAACATATTGCAAGTATGTCTTGAAGGACTCAAGACATCATCTTTGTGAAACGGAGCTTAGCGAGGCTCTCCCATAATGGAGTATGGGGAAACATCTGGAGAAGTATTCATCAAACATGTGCTAGCAAGCACAATCAAGAAAGGTGTTCCAACTTGAGGGAGTCAAGATCGTTATCATCTAGCTCAAGTGGAATGCTCAAGGCAAAGGTATGATCTTGATAGGGTTTCTATTTTACCGGTTTCGTGGTGTTAGTGGGAGACCGGGTTATAGGATAGATGGCGTACTATCAAGAGAGGCTCTCAAGTGAGTAACTTGATCGCATCTTTGTGAAGAGCTTAAACCTTTGCATATTTGGCATATCATCTTTCTTTGTTCTTATTTGTCTTTTATCCATGTGAGAATTTAGAGTTTGTGTTCATCTCCATACCAAGCTCTAGTTCATCAAAAACGGATTTCATTTGAATATCTTGTGATGTTTTTGATGTTGGAGGTTTTATCGGTTCGTCTTTTGTAGATAGGTCAAACTCTCCTCTTGTATTCTCCTCCTCACATGATGGACTATGATGTGTATATGCATGATCTTGTGATTATCTTCGAAACAAGCCCAAGATCATAGAAAACGGAGTCCGGATGAAAAACTTGTTGAGTTTTCGTGTTGGAAATATTATCGGTTTATCCTTGAGGAAAGTTCCACACCTTCCCATGGGTGGTGACTTTACTCTATTTATGGTTCTTAAATATTTGGTTTCATCCCATTTGGAGTTTTCTTGCAAAAGTTAGAGGTCGATGAAGATCTCTTGCTGGGTCTGGTTGGCCGGCCTGGCCGGGCCCTAGGCCGGGCCCCTCGGGTGGTTGGCCGGCCTCCTAGCCGGCCAGGCCGGGCTGGCTCTCCCCTCCAGGTCGGGCGCCTCAGGTGCCCTGCCAGCCTCCAGGCCGGCCAAGGCCGGGCAGTTCGGGTGAGTGGCCGGCCAGACCGGGCCCAAGGCCGGCCTCGCGAAAAACTGCCCAACGGGCAGATTTTTCAAGGGACCTATTTAAGGGGGTTTCTTCCCCGTTGGTTCATAATCTTCTCGAGCTCGTTTTCCCCTTCTCTCTCCTCCATTGTTGACCTTTGAAAAAGCTTGCCTACCTCTCAATCTCTCCCATAATTCTTGCATATCTTTGAGGGAAAGTGAGAGGAGATCTAGATCTACATTTTCACCAATCCATCTCTCCTCTAAGTGAGGGGAAGTCTCTTGATCTAGATCTTGGAGTTCCATTTGTTGAGTTCTTCTTTGTTATTCCTCTCTTCTCCCCCATAAGCATTAGTTACTTTTGGTGGGATTTGAGAGTGAAGGATTTGAGCACTTGTGGTCTTGCCATTGCTTTGTGCATCGGTTTATGCTCTCCACGAGGATTCGTGGAAGTTGAAAGTTTGTGATCTTGTTACTCTTGGGTCATTGGACGCTAGACGCCTTTCTGGTGGTTGAGACCTTTTGTGGTCACTTGTAGCCGTTCGGGAGCCCCCAATCCAGTTGTGGGTTGTGCCCTGGATTATTGTTGTAAAGGCTCCGGATTGCGCCTTGAAGGATTTCGATAGTGGAAGGTGAACCAAACCTTTTGTGGTGCGATTCATCAGAGAAGAAGGTGAAGCCTTTGTGGCTGTTGAGCCATTGTGTTGACTCACACCTCTCCAACGAGACGTACTCCCCTAAAAAGGAGGAACTCGGGAATACATCCTCGTCTCCGCGTGCCTCGGTTATTTTTATACCCGAACTCTTTACTTATGCACTTTACATTGTGATAATCTTCGTGCTTGAAGTATTCTATTGCTATCACTTTGGTACTTGTCTTGCTTAGCATAAGTTGTTGGTGCACATAGGTGAACCTAGTATATTTAGGTTATTGGCTTGTTAATTTAAACACCTAGTTTTATTCCGCAATTACCAAGACTAAACCGGAAAAGTTTTAATCGCCTATTCACCCCCCTCTAGGCGACATCATTGTCCTTTTAGTTACCATGGTAAATCCCATGGTTAGTACACCTAGGGTTTCGTGAGGGGGAGAAAGGTGGTAGCGCTGGTGGAATCGTCGGCTGGCAAGTAAGGATTTACCCAGGTTCAGACCCTTGGAGGGTAATCTACCCTACTTCCTGGTTGTCTATCTCGAGATGTGTATAAGGGTTACAATGGCATCCTGGCGAGATGCGATCTTGCTAGGGTTTGAAATATGGAGGATTGCGTACATAGGTCAGCGGCCCTCCCAGAATTTATATAATAGGCTGGGTCTCGGGAGTTCGCAACCGACTAGGTTTACAGGTAAGGAAAGCTACTACCGCCATGGGCTGTACCTGCCTTGGGCGCACTTCTTGCTCGTGGGCCTCCTTCTTGGGCCATGCTTGTGGGCTGTAAGTAGACCACCAGGTGGGTCATAGCTGAATCGTGCACCAGGTACACTCATAGTGGGTAACCAAAAGGCATGCCCACGTCAATTATATTGGTCTGCCATACTAGTGCAATTGTTAATATAAACTAAGGTCGATAATCTGCTATTTATAAATTTGTGAGCAGTATCTTATACGAGATAATAATATAGGAGTTAGAGATGTCGAAAATTCATAGGAGAACCTGGGTACCATATATCCTGATATATGACTTTTTTTTTAATGTTCAAAAAGTTCCAAAACTTGTATTCAAGCAACATTATCAAGTATTGTACCATACAAAAAAAACCACCAAAAAAAACTTTTATTGCACCCTGGGTAAAATATTTGCCTAAAATACCGCTATATACACTCTATATTCGTTAGAAATTTCACTTTTTTCCCACAAGTCAATGAGAACAATTTGCTAGCCAAATTTTTTGCATGAGTAGAACACTTGATAATCTTTGAGTGATTTTTTTCCAGATTTTTTGACAATGTTTTGAATTTCTAAAGAAGTGAGTGTAGGAGTTTGCACGATAGAAAACAAAAAAATTCTCTCACATGCGGAAGCAACACTCAAGATCCTATCTAGAAGATGCTAGTAACGGGGAGAGTAGTTCATCATACCCTCGAAGAACACGCGCGTTGAACATTTAATTCAACGTAGCCCGGTGAAGTTGTTGACGATGCAGCACGACGGCGTGGTGGTGGATATGGTGGAGAGTTCCCCCGGGCAGGGCTTCGCCAAGCGGTGCGCGGGAGGTAGAGGAGCAGCAAGCAAGTGGTGCGGCCAAGCCTATTCCTCTTGGTGCACCTCTCCCTCTCTTTATATAGGCAAGGGGCTGCAGCCACTTTATTTCAAATTAGAAACACCCTCTTTCAAGAGTGGTAACATCCCTTTTAAAGGGCTACCCATTGAATGGCTACATGGACCAAGTAGGGCTGGTCAAATGGACCAGTGGGCCACCCTTGGTCGTTGGGGACAGGTGGGCCCCACTGTGGGACCCTCCGAAACCTTCTAGAACATTCCGACACTCTGCCGAAAAATCTCAAACTTTTCCGGAACCCTGAAATCAACTTGCCATATATAAATCTTTACCTCCGGACTCTTTCGGAGCTCCTCGTGATGTCTAGGATCTCATTCGAGACTCCGAACAATATTCGGACACCATTAACAAAATTATCCCAGAGCTACTCTAGCGTTACCGAACGTTAAGTGTGTGACCCTACGGGTTCGAGAACGTGCAGACATGATAGCGACACCTCTCCGATCAATAACAATTAGAGGGACCAGGATATCCATAATGACTCCCACACATTCAACGAAAATCTTTATCGGTTGAACCACTATGTCGTGGACTACTATAATCCGTATACAATTTCCTTTGTCACGCGATATTTTACTTACCCGAGATTAGATCGTCGGTATCACTATACCTAGTTAAATCTTGTTACCGATAAGTAATCTTTACTCGTTCCATAATACAACATTCTCTGTGACTAACTCATTAGTCACGTGCTTGCAAGCTTTACCGAATGTGCACTACCGAGTGGGCCCAGAGTATATCTCTCCGAAACACGGAGGGACAAATCCCAGTCTTGATTCATGTAATTCAACAAGTACTTTCCGAGATACACGTAAGACACCTTTATGATCACCCTGTCACGAAGCGATGGTTGATGTCCCCAAAGTATTCTTCCAGTACCCGGGAATAACATGATCTCATGGTCTAAGAAATATAGGATACTTGACAATAAAAGGCATGACAATATAAACTTAATGAAACGATCAATATTGTTATGCTTAGTTGGGTCTGTCCATCACGTCATTCTTCTAATGACATGATCCCGTTAATCAATTAACAACTCATGTTCATGGTTGGGAAACCATAACCATCACTAATTAACGAGCTAGTCTAGTAGAGGCTTACTAGGGACACAATGTTGTTTATGCAACCACACATGTATTATGTTTCCGGTTAATACAATTATAGCATGGAAATAAACATATATCATGAACACGGAAATATGATAATAACATTTATATATTATTGCCTCTAGGACATATTTCCAATAGTCTCCCACTTGCACTAGAGTCAATAATCTAGTTTACATTGGTTAAAATCTAACACCCATGGCCTTCTGATGCTGATCATATTTTGTCTGTGGAAGAACTTTAGTCAACGGATCAGCGATATTTTGATTCATATGTACTTTGCTAATGGTAATATCTCCTTCATTGACATACTCACGAATTTGATGATACCGGCGTTTGATATGCTTGGAACTCTTGCGACATCTTGGCTCCTTGGCTAGAGCAATGGCACCAGTGTTGTCACAAAAAATCTCCATGGGATCCAGTGCGCTCGGAACAACGTCGAGTTCAGTGACGAACTCCTTCAGCCATATCCCTTCTTTCGCTGCTTCAGAAGCGGCCATATACTCCACCTCTAATGTAGATTCCGCAATGACGGTTTGCTTGGAACTCCTCCAGCTAACCGCAGCTCCATTCAAGACAAAGACATACTCTGTTTGAGATTTCGAGTCATCTGGATCAGTATCGAAGCTAGCATCGACGTAACCTTTTACGGAGAGCTCTTCATCACCACCTTAGACAAGAAACATGTCCTTAGTCCTCTTTAGGTATTTAAGGATATTTTTAACTGCTATCCAGTTAGCCTCTCCAGGATCACTCTGGTACCTGCTCGTCAAACTAAGAGCATGGGACACATTCGGTCTAGTACACAACATGGCATACATAATAGAACCTTTGGCCGAGGCATAGGGGATTTTCTTCATCCTTTCTATTTCTGTTGCCGTAGTTGGACACTGAGTCTTACTCAATGGATTACCTTGTAACATGGGCAAAGAACCTTTCTTTGCATCCTGCATATTGAATTTCTTCACTATCTTCTCAAGGTATGTACTTTGACAAAGTGCTATTAAGCGTCTTGATCTATCTCTATAGATCTTAATGCCCAATACGTATGCAGCTTCACCAAGATCTTTCATTGAAAAACTATTATTCAAATAATCTTTCACACTGTTAAGCAGCTCCACATCATTCCCAATAAGTAATATGTCATCTACATATAAAACCAGGAATGCAACCGAGCTCCCACTCACTTTCTTGTAAACACAAGCTTCTTTATAATTTTGGACAAATCCAAAACCTTTGATCACCTCATCAAATCGAAGATTCCAACTCCGGGATGCTTGCTTCAGTCCATAGATGGAACGTTGAAGTTTGCACACTTTACCAGCATCCTTAGGATCGACAAAACCTTCAGGTTGTACCATGTACAACTCTTGATACCCGCAAGTATAGGGGATCGCTGAAGTCTTCGTTGGGAAGTATTACCCCAAATTTATAGTTCGACTCGATGGGAACACAAGAATATCAATAAGACTTTGGCAATTGAGGCGTCACTCTCAGCCACACCTGTATATCAATAACTTGCAGCAGCAGTAGTTATGGCAGTAGTATGATTCAAGTAACTAGTAGAACAACAGCAGTAAACAAGTGTTTCCCAGTTTTCACCGGAAAAGTAAAGGTGTAACTCAGAGATCTAAAACGTAGGCATGAGGTGACAGCGGGGTGTTGCATGAATAAGATTGATCATATAATAATATATAGCTAGCCATGGGACGTATCTCTAACTCCGATATATGTAGGTATGTGTTCCATAATTAGTTGTGCGTACTAACCAAGAGAATTTGCACAACATCTATTGTAATACCCGCCCATTTTACCGGGGCCAACTTGGAACTACGGGTAATTAAGGTCTACCCTTTCGAATAGACCGGAGCAATGCATTAACACTTCATGAACACATAGAATCCTCAAACTAAAACATCTCCCCCTTGTTTTCCCTATATGTCACTTTTAGGGTTCGCAGGTTCAACATAATAGCAGGTGATACACTTTGCAGATAAGTACCAAACTCAAATATATGATGAGGCAATATAAGTTCAGTACTGAAATCATGCCACCCGGGCCCTAGTAGCAAGCATTAAACATAGCAAGAGTGCATCAACACAGTACAAAAATATCCTCAAGATAAACCCCTAAAATCCCGGACACCGGGTAGCATTACATTATCAATCTCATCCAATCCCCATCTACCTCACATGCCTACAGCGGAACAAAGATCATGGTGGCGGAGGCAGTGTGTTTCGCGAAAGCTCCCCTCCTCCTAGGGAAAGCACTTTTCTGTATATATGAAGGGGTACGTCGAAGACCGAAGGTGAGGCAGTGCCCGAGGCCCATTTGGGGTGGGCCCGCGCGGCCTGGTACTGTGGCCGTGTGGGGCCCCCCTTTTGTCCCTCGAGCGCTTCCTCGTGTCCATCTTTGGTCCATCGTCTTCCTTTTCCATAAAAATTGATGTGGTATTTTTCCCCGATTTTATTTCCTGCAAAAATAGCCAAAAAGACTTTGCTAAAAACAGCGTCAGATTCAGCAGTTTTATTCAAATATGGGAAGATTCCGGAGCAAATTATGAGGCAAAGTGCTTGGAAAAGTAGATGCATTTAGGATGCATCAGCTCCCCCAAGTTAGCTCGTTGTTTGTCCTCGAACAACTCAAACATAGTGTAGAAGCGATGAAAATACTTTGCAAGACTTTGCATTGCATATGTAACACCGCTTAATACCAACAAGCATTCAAAACATAGCTTCAATGACAAATAACAAAATGCTAGCAAAGGATATCCAATCAATGTTAAAGTCTTTATATTTGCTGCAAGTGAGATAACATGTAGTGTCAATACTTGGATGAGTTTGCTCAACTGTAGAAGTAAACAAAGGTTTTTGCATCGCTATATTGAATCATGTCAAGATTTTTGAGATCTTTTGATTCTTTCTTTTGTTGACTAGTGAAATCATTGTGCTTACAACCTTGCTCTCAGTTTTATCAAACCATTTGGTGTTCCCTATTATGACCCATATGCTTGACCAACTCATGGTTAAAAGCCTCATGCCCCGTGAATACGAGTACCTACACCATGACTACTCAACTCGGGCCACTAAGCAAGTTCAAATTTCTCAGTCATTGCAAGTAATAAAAGCGTCATCAAGAGCGTCAACTGGGTACCTCTTATCCCAGGACATGGACAAGCCCATGTCCCAACGACAAGACAAACAGACAATGAACAATCTCAGCACTCTTTTATTTACTATTGTGTAGCTTTTTATTGTGATGTGCATCACTGAATGTTCACTATGGTACGCTGTAAATTTCCACCATGAATGATGCATGGCTTAAGTTGGCGGCCCAGGCGTCTCTCTAGCCAATTATTCTCACTCATTGAACTTACTAAGTTTCCTCTTTTTTCGCAATGATAGGCATCCATAGACCAAACACATGATATCAACTAAATATAATGTGGTGCAATGTTGAAAGCTTTCCATGTGTCAGCACATTTCAGCTAACTCCCAACCACTAAGCCTGTCAAGCATAGACTTCATGTTTAACATTTGAAAAATTCTTTTACTCTCTTTTTGGTTGGCAAGTTTAGCAAGCACAATGGGATGCGTAGACCTTTGTTTAGAGCCACAATTATTCAATCCACAGCCAAGTATTGTCGCTAAATAATATTTCATTTGCATCATCATATAACATACTAGAACATGGAGAAGATAAACATTTGCTACCACTTTCCTAGATGTTAAAGAAACTATGATGTGCTCACTTGCTGTTATTAAAAAGTCCCATAAGCACGGCAAAGGTGTCATACCTTTCATCCACTTCACGCACATCAACTCATCATCGTTGTTCTCCTCTCCCAACTTGAACTGCACAATAAAAACTCAAATCTGCCAGAAAATGTCACTGCATACAGTACTGTTTTTACCCTACCTACACCTCAGAAAAATCTCATATTTTACAGGTGTGTAGGTTATGATGTGTTGCAGCAGTGGTTAAAATTTTAGCTCAATCGGAGTTACAGGGAAAAAATGAAAAATAAAATAGAGCAGATTTCAGCAATTTCTGCACCTCCGTTTTTGCGTTTGTTTCAAGAAAACGAAAAATATTTTTGTTCTTTTCGTTTTAAGAAGCAAAGGGCAAATGACCAGAAGTAAATAAGCTACAGAAACAAATAAAATCTTTTTGTGTTTTTGTGATTTTCAGACAGGACTGAACATAACAATATAACGGTGATATAAAACAATGAATGGAGAGTAAGAGAAGTACTCCCCCAAGCTTGCGATCAAGCTAGTATCCTGGGTAGTGGCCGTATCCACTTCCACTCCAGGGTAGTGACCATATGGGTAGCCTTGCATGCTTGGGTATAGAGGCTCCGCCTGAGGTATGTACCCCTGTATCTCTGGAGCTTGTGGCTCCTCTTGAGGCGGCGCTTCCTCCACTTTCCACTTTCCGGTACTCCTGTCAAAAAGGTCAGCACGGGGGTCTAATGGGCACTCGCTGCCCACTAATACTCAAATAGTTATACAAATAATGCTCTCCATGCTTCACACTTATTTCCATGCGAGTAGTCAAAGTAAAATCAAGTAATTTGGACTCTCGCACAAGAGTACCCATGTTATCACCATAACCTCTCTCATTTTAATGTACTTATACACTAATGTAGCAATAGCACCAGCATAAATAGGAGTTTGATCAGTAACATTTCTACTCACAGCAGTATGCAATGATCTAGCAAGAATGACTCCCAAGTTATACTCACACGGTATGTTTTCTTTTGCACATTTAAGTAGATAAACTATCGGTCCAGTGCAAGCAGAATTGTTGTCCCTAGCAAGAAATCCTCTTGCAAGAAACAACGCAAAATATCTCAAACTTGGGTGTTGTATATGAGTAAATTTACCCCTATTCAATCTAACGTGAGAGCTAACAGTAATAGAATGCCAAAACGCTACAAGCTCAGGGTTGGAATCAGCACCTTTCATTCCAACTCCCCGTGTTTTCTACACCAATAGCATTGCAAAATTCCTCTAGAGACATAACAAGGCGCTCACCTCTCATAGTAAATTTGCAAACAAAGGTAAGAGGGGGTGCCTTACTTTTCTTCCTGTGCTTGTAGGGCTCCGGACCCTCAAATCTGAATGTAGAGAGGAATTCTCGCGAGAGTTCCTCGTATGTATCTTGTGGGTTTGAGCAAAACGAAGTAAGCCAGTTGCAGTGAGAAGATGTCAAAGTCCTCTTGAATCCCCCAATGCTCAAGAACATGGGGATCTTGCCATCTTGTTGTATGGATCTTCAACTTCTCTCCCACATATGCTTCATCCTCCCAAAGGTGTTGGTCATCATTATTGATGGAGACTTTGCATTCTCTTCTCCTTGTCTAGAGCTCATCCCAAGCAATCCCTTGCCCTTGCTGAACATGATACCTTGCTGCCCATAAACAATATTCATCAAAAATCAAGATGCAACACTCTAATACAACATTAAGATATCCATAACTAGTCTCCCATCAATATCATGCATCAATATCAATTAGAAAACTTAAATCTATGGATTTCTAAGCATATTAGGTGACACCTAGTGCAGCAAAATACTTCATACATGAGGCACAAGAACAAAAAGTGATTGGATGGGCGGAGGAGTCACATACCAATGAGCAATCCCACCAAACAGATTTGAAAAATCTGTCCTAAACTTGGAGATCCGAGGAGAGCAGGAAGAGAGCACGGGAAAATTGGGAAAAATACCTGGGCTGTTTTTCTGTCGAGGAGGAGGAGATGGGCATAGACCCCTCACCTAACTCCCTCTGTGGGCCAAAATGGAGGGTCCCACGCGGCCAGGTACTGTGGCCGTGGGGCACCCTATTCTGGGCCCTGGTGGCCCTCTGGTGTCCCCTTTTGGCTGTGAGCTCCCCTGCTAAAATAACTTACCTCCAAATTTTTCTGGAATTTTTCGAGAAAATTTTCTGAACAGAATTTTTCAAACTACATTTCTGGAATTTCTGCACTTTGAAATAATTATGCTCATGCAAATAATCTAAAAATTCTAGAATAAATGAAATCAAACATTCAAAGCAATTTTTATGGGAATCAAGTTTGCATCATTTTCATATTAGTAATGAGGTTGATCAAGTCTCATTAATAATGCAAAAGATATAATACATGATTCTTTATTTATATGTTTTAAAGAAAGGTTTCAAGACACCTCATATTTGATTGGAATAGTTCCAACCATTATAGCATATTTTGGTTCAGGAGGTGGTAATGGAATTTCAAAACTTCCAACTATAAGAGTATTCTTTTAATGGAGTTCACACTTTGGCTTACCATTGTAACAGCTTTCTTCTTGGGGAAGTAAATGGTATGCTCGTTCCCTTTGACGTTAAATGTCACTTTGCTTTCAGTGCAATCTATCACAGCTCCTGCAGTGTTTAAGAAAGGTCTTCCAAGGATAATAGATAGGTTATCATCCTCAGGCATTTCTAATATAACAAAGTCTGTAGGGATTAACACATTAGCAACAGAGATAGGTACATCCTCACATATTCCTATAGGTATAGCAGTTGATTTGTCAGCCATTTGCAATGAAACTTCAGTTGGAACCAATTTGTTTAAGTTAAGTTTCTTATACAAAAAAAGGCATGACACTAACACCAGCTCCCAAATCACATAGTGCATATTTCACATAAGTTTCTTAATACGACAAGGAATGGTTGGAATACCAGGATCACCCACGTTTTCAGGCATTTTCCCTTTAAAGGAATATCAGCAAGCATAGCAGTTATTGCATCAGTAGGAATCTTTCTTTTATTAGAGACAATATCTTTCATGTATTTTGAATATGGAGGAATTTTAATAGCATCAACAAGAGGAATTTGCAAACACAAAGATTTAATCAACTCAAAGAATTTCTCAAATCTAGCATCATCTAAAGTTTTGATTACCTCTTGGGGATATGGTATGGGTCTTTGTACCCATGGATCCCTTTCTTTACCTTTTTGTGATTTGGATGGTTCTTCTTCTTGTTCTTCTCAGTAGATGGTTGAGGGTTTCCTTTTCAGTAGCTTCAGGTTCTTCACATTCTCAGCTTCATGTGTCTCTTCTTCTTGTGGGTGATTCTTCTTCTTCATTATTATTGTTATCTTCAGTCTCAGCATCAGAAATAGAATCATTATCTTGTTCTTCAGAATCTTCCTTTGGTTCTCATTGGGAGATTTTCCTGCAGAAGTTTCTTCTTGAGCTCTTGCTCTTTTCTCTTGGGATGGTCTTCAGGATAGTCAGGATCCTGAGTACTTGCACCTCCCCTAGTATTAACTCCACAAACCTGTTTCTTCACATAAACTTTCATACAATTGATTTTGAAGAGAAACCATTTGTTCAACTTGATTATTCATCATCTCACAGTGTTTAACAATTCTTTTTACCTCTCCCACACTAGCATGTAAACTTTCACGAAGAGATTTAATTTTGTGAGAGTTTCCATAATCATCATTCTAATATTATGCTCCTCAGGATTGTGGTGATAAGCAAAATCATTCATATAGATACATCAATAGGAGGTGTTACCTTTTCATTACCTTTTATGGAGCTAATAGCATTGACTTGAATTGGAAAACATGGTTGATCATCAGGAAGTTTAACACCCATTTCAGATAATTCCTTAGATGAGAGGTTTTAATTCCCTTCTCTTAATAGCCTTGGAAGCTTCTTTCATTGTGTCATCTAATTTGAGCATGCCTCCTCTTTCTCTCCGGAAATATTCTTCAATATTCCAGTCTTCAAATTCTTGAGATAGTTCCAATAGCTCAGTTGCTTCCTCAACGGTCCTTTCCCTGAAAACATTACCTGCAATACTATCAAGATAGCCTCTAGTGTTTTCGTTAGTCCATTGTAAATATATCAAGTATTTCATTACTCTTGAAGCCATGGGTAGGACATTTCCTAACCATCTTACTTACCTCCCCCAAGCTTGGGGTAAATCCTCCTTCTCTTTCTGTGAAAAGTTGCTAATCTCAATAGTCAACCATGAATCTTATCAGCAGGGAAATATTTATTATAGAATACCTGCAAACATTCTTCCTTGCTAGTAATACATCCAGGTTCTAAACGATTATACCAAGTTTTAGCACTTCCTCCCAAAGTAAAAGGAAACAACTTTAAGAAATAATAGCGTTGATGGATTTCATCTTTAAATAACACAGATAAGTCATGCAAAAGCAATGTGTTCAAAAGGAAACTCATCCTCTCTCCATAAAACTTATACTTCTCAGCTTTTTCAATTATTTCAGGATCAACACTAAACTCATAATCTTTATCTTTAATTTTAATAGCAGGAGCATTCATTTTCTCAGTAACAGGGAAATAACCATCAAGAGGAGAATTTTTATAGCTTTCAAGTTTATCCAATTTATCAAAACCAACCCATAAAAGCCATAGCAAAAGCATCCTCTTCCTCAGAAGAAGTTTCCATATCATCACAATATTCATTATCTTCTAACTCAGATTCCACATTTTCAATAATAGAAGATTCAAGATTTTCAGGTGTTTCAGTTATCTCAGATGTTTCAAGTGTTTCAGGTATTTCAGGAGTCACTTCTTTGTCTATGCTACCACATATTAAATCATTTTCATTACTAGTAGACATTTTAGACAAAGGTGAGCTAGACAAAACTTTTCCTTTTTCTTAGGAGCAACAGCAGAAACAACATTAGGTGAAAAGTTTGGCCTACTTGGCAAATCCGTACCTCTGCGAGTGTCGAAGGCCTCACTTCCTTCGGAGTAGTCTTTTCCTTACCCATGGTTAGGAACAAGCAAGTGCAGCAAATAATGATAACAAGTTGTCTTACCGATAAAGCTAGGTTCCCCGGCAACGGCGCCAGAAAACGTCTTGATACCCACAAGTATAGGGGATCGCTGAAGTCTTCGTTGGGAAGTATTACCCAAATTTATAGTTCGACTCGATGGGAACACAAGAATATCAATAAGACTTTGGCAATTGAGGCGTCACTCTCAACCACACCTGTATATCAATAACTTGCAGCAGCAGTAGTATGGCAGTAGTATGATTCAAGTAACAAGCAGAACAGCAGCAGTAACAAGTGTTTCCCAGTTTTCACCGGAAAAGTGAAAGGTGTAACTCAGAGATAAAACGTAGGCATGAGGTGACAGCGGGGTGTTGCATGAATAAGATTGATCATATAATAATAAATATAGCAATGGGACGTATCTCTAACTCCGATATATGTAGGTATGTGTTCCATAATTAGTTGTGCGTACTAACCAAGAGAATTTGCACAACATCTATTGTCCTACCCGCCCATTTACCGGGGCCAACTTGGAACTACGGTAATTAAGGTCTACCCTTTCGAATAGACCGGAACAATGCATTAACACTTCATGAACACATAGAATCCTCAAACTAAAACATCTCCCCCTTGTTTTCCCTATATGTCACTTTAGGGTTCGCAGGTTCAACATAATAGCAGGTGATACACTTTGCAGATAAGTACCAAACTCAAATATATGATGAGGCAATATAAGTTCAGTACTGAAATCATGCCACTCGGGCCCTAGTAGCAAGCATTAAACATAGCAAGAGTGCATCAACACAATACAAAAGTATCCTCAAGATAAACCCTAAAATCCCGAACAACGGGTAGCATTACATGATCAATCTCATCCAATCCCCATCCACCTCACATGCCTACAGCGGACTACTCACACATGGTGATGGTGAAGGAGCTCATGGTCGATGGAGATGAAGGCGGTGAAGATGGCGGTGAAGACGGCCTCCGGATCCCTCCACCGGAGGAGAAATCCTGGATCAATCTGTCCCCGAAACGAAGATCGTGGTGGCGGCGGCGTGTGTTTCGCGAAAGCTCCCTCTCCTAGGGCAAGCACTTTTCTGTATATATGAGGGGTACGTCGAAGACCGAAGGCGAGGCGGTGCCCGAGGCCCATTTGGGGGGCCCACGCGGCCTGGTACTGTGGCCGTGGGGCCCCCCTTTTGGCCCTCGAGCGCTTCCTCGTGTCCATCTTTGGTCCATCGTCCTCCTTTTCCATAAAAATTGACGTGGTATTTTTCCCCGATTTTATTTCCTGCAAAAATAGCCAGAAAAGAGACTTTGCTAAAAACAGCGTCAGATTCAGCAGTTTTATTCAAATATGGGAAGATTCCGGAGCAAATTATGAGGCAAAGTGCTTGGAAAAGTAGATGCATTTAGGATGCATCAGCTCCCCCAAGCTTAGCTCGTTGTTTGTCCTCGAACAACTCAAACATAGTGCAGAAGCGATGAAAAGACTTTGACAAGAACTTTGCATTGCATATGTAACACCGCTTAATACCAACAAGCATTCAAAACATAGCTTCAATGACAAATAACAAAATGCTAGCAAAGGCATATCCAATCAATGTTAAAGTCTTTATATTTGCTGCAAGTGAGATAACATGTAGTGTCAATACTTGGATGAGTTTGCTCAACTGTAGAAGTAAACAAAGGTTTTTGCATCGCTAATGATTGAATCATGTCAAGATTTTTGAGATCTTTTGATTCTTTCTTTTGTTGACTAGTGAAATCATTGTGCTTACAACCTTGCTCTCAGTTTTATCAAACCATTTGGTGTTCCCTATTATGACCCATATGCTTGACCAACTCATGGTTAAAAGCCTCATGCCCCGTGAATACGAGTACCTACACCATGACTACTCAACTCGGGCCACTAAGCAAGTTCAAATTTCTCAGTCATTGCAAGTAATAAAAGCGTCATCAAGAGCGTCAACTGGGGTACCTCTTATCCCAGGACATGGACAAGCCCATGTCCCAACGACAAGACAAACAGACAATGAACAATATCAGCACTCTTTGATTTAAATGAGTAATCGTCTCGCAATAAACAAGATCTAGATATAATGTTGATACGTGTATTTTATATCATCATTTGTACAACTTTTAGTATCATATTAGAATGTTATTTGCATTGTTATATCATTGTTTTTACATGTTTTAGATGATTTATGGGACTTTCATACAAAGTCTCTATTTTTGGTATTTAATTTCTGCGAGGCAGAAAACCTCCTTTTTTCTGTTTTTAATGTTTCAGGAGCTACATGAACCCAAATAATAAAAGGAAAATTACACATCTAGTTTTTCGTCGAGAGAAAGGCAGAGGGAAGAAGACCGAAGAGAGGAGAGTCACGAGGCCCAAAAGGGGTGGGCCCACGTGGCCAAGTACCTGGCCGCGTGGAACCCACTAAGTGGAGCCTCGGGCACCTCCTCGCCTGGGGCTTTTTATCGACGCCTTCGTCCTCCCCGAAAATTTACGCCCTAATTTTCCCGAAACCATCCGAGGCCGTGGCGGCGGCGAAACTCCTGATTCCCTCCGAGGGGGATCAGATCCTGCTGGTCCGGAGCTCTAGAGAAGGGGGAAATCATCGTCATCGTCATCACTTCTCCTCCTTGGCGTGGGAGGAGGCCTCTACATCATCACCATCACCAAGACCAGCACCATCTCCATCATTATCTCCGTGATCCACACCGCCCCCCTCGTAGTTTGAGAGTTGCTATACCCTAGATACTTGTCTTGTGCTACTATTCATGCTTGTGATTGAATACTTGTCATTATTTGGTGGTGAAGTTATATTTTCAGATTGTGTTGTACAACTTATGCCACTGAATATTATCATGTTTGCACGTTGTGAGTAGTTCCCATATGTTCCTGAGGGCATAGGATGAATTGGCAATGATTTATATAAACATGTTTTGGTATTTTGTCAAGAGTTTATCTTTTATGTGATTTATGATGGTGTTGTGCGAACGTCGACTGCACAACACTTCACCTATATGGGCTCATAGGAGAACACCGTAGTATAATGAATTGAGGGAGACTTGGGAGGACATGTAAACCTGGGGCCGAATCATGAAGTTATATGAGGGTATTAGTATCGGGGATCTTAGAGTGTAATGCTATGGTGGGACTTTATGTCTTAATAACTCTTGTGCAGTCATTTACTTGGCCACATGATCCATCATAAGGGTTTGTAGTTTATTTATTTAGCTATACCTAATAATGGCTTCGTCCAAAGAAGATTAAAACTTGACAAGATATTCAACGTGTTGTTTAATAAATCTCTATGCCTAGCAATATCCATGCCGCCCTCGGGAACGTTTTCCACATATAAGTTACACATCACATGAGCTTGTCCTCTTGCACATAAGAGGATTGGGCTTTCTCTCTTTGAGAGCTTTGACTTGCTACTGTTTATTTTCTGCATTGCAACTATACAACCAAAAATACCAAAAACACTTGCATCTTTTATTGTTTTATTTATCAATCTTGCTAACCAATACCTTCAGCTCCTCGTGGGTTCGACAACCTTTTCTAATTGAAAGGTACTACAATTGATCTCCTGCACTTGGGAGTCATCAAATGTTCATGCTTAACGTAGGCACCAAATAACAATTAGTCAGGTTTAAAACTAATCCCGAAGGTAGATGAAGAGGTAGCGTCCCGACGGCGATGACATCGACCTTCGATCCATTCCCGACGCGCATCGTCACCTCATCCCTCGCCAGTCTCCGTTTATTCTGCAGCTCCTGTTTCGAGTTGCAAATATGAGCAACCGAACCAGTATCAAATACCCAGGCACTACTACGAGAACTAGTAAGGTACACATCAATAACATGTATATCAAATATACCTTTGACGTTGCCAGCCTTCTTATCCGCCAAGTATTTGGCGCAGTTACGCTTCCAGTGACCGTCACCCTTGCAGTAGAAACACACAGTGTCCGGCTTAGGACCAGCCTTGGGTTTCACAGGTGCGGTAACAGGTTTGCCGCCCTGAGCAGCAACATATTTGCCACTCTTCTTGAAGTGACCCTTTTTGGCCTTAACCTTCTTGAAACTGGTGGTCTTATTGACCATCAACACTTGATGTTCTTTCTTGATGTCCACTTCTGCAGATTTCAGCATCACAAAGAGCTCATTAAGAGTCTTATTCATGCCTTGCATGTTATAATTCAGCACAAAGCCTTTGTAGCTCGGAGGGAGCGACTGCAGCACCCTGTCAGTGATTAACTCATCCGGGATCACACATCCCAGCTGAATTAGGCATTGGATATAGCCTCCCATGGTGACAACATGTTCACTGACAGAGCTGTGCTCCTCCATCTTACACGTATAGAACTTATCAGAGATCTCATATCTCTCAGCGCGGGTCTGAGTCTGAAACATGGTTTTCAGCTCTTCAACCATCTCATAGGCGCCGTGATGTTCAAAACGTTTCTGGAGATCTATCGAAGCTAGCATCGACGTAACCTTTTACGGAGAGCTCTTTATCACCACCATAGACAAAAACATGTCCTTAGTCCTCTTTAGGTACTTAAGGATATTTTTAACTGCTGTCCAGTGAGCCTCTCTAGGATCACTCTGGTACCTGCTCGTCAAACTAAGAGCATGGGACACATCCGGTCTAGTACACAACATGGCATACATAATAGAACCTATGGCCGAGGCATAGTGGATTTTCTTCATCCTTTCTATTTCTAATGCCGTAGTTGGACACTGAGTCTTACTCAATGGCTTACCTTGTAACATGGGCAAAGAACCTTTCTTTGCATCCTGCATATTGAATTTCTTTACTATCTTCTCAAGGTATGTACTTTGACAAAGTGCTATTAAGCGTCTTGATCTATCTCTATAGATCTTAATCCCCAATATGTATGCAGCTTCACCAAGATCTTTCATTGAAAAACTATTATTCAAATAATCTTTCACACTGTTAAGCAGCTCCACATCATTCCCAATAAGTAATATGTCATCTACATATAAAACTAGGAATGCAACCGAGCTCCCACTCACTTTCTTGTAAACACAAGCTTCTTTATAATTTTGGACAAATCCAACACCTTTGATCACCTCATCAAATCGAAGATTCCAACTCCGGGATGCTTGCTTCAGTCCATAGATGGAACGTTGAAGTTTGCACACTTTACCAGCATCCTTAGGATCGACAAAACCTTCAGGTTGTACCATGTACAACTCTTTTTCAACGTTTCCGTTGAGGAACGCAGTTTTGACATCCATCTGCCAAATTTCATAATCGAAATAAGCAGCAATTGCTAGTAGAACCCTAACAGATTTTAGCATCGCTACGGGTGAGAAGGTCTCATCGTAGTCAACTCCTTGAATTTGTCGAAAACTTTTGCGACAAGTCGAGCTTTATATACGGTGACATTACCGTCAGCGTCTGTTTTCTTCTTGAAAATCCATTTACATTCAACAGCCTTACGACTATCAGGAAGGTCAACCAAAGTCCACACTTGGTTTTCCTTCATGGATTCCATTTCAGAGTTCATGGCGTCTTGCCATTTTCCCGGGAATAACATGATCTCATGGTCTAAGAAATATGATACTTGACAATAAAAGGCATGACAATATAAACTTAATGAAACGATCAATATTGTTATGCTTAATTGGGTCTGTCCATCATGTCATTCTTCTAATGACATGATCCCGTTAATTAATTAACAACTCATGTTCATGGTTGGAAAACCATAACCATCATTAATTAACGAGCTAGTCTAGTAGAGGCTTACTAGGGACGCAATGTTATTTATGCAACCACACATGTATTATGTTTCCGGTTAATACAATTATAGCATGGAAATAAACATATATCATGAACACGGAAATATGATAATAACATTTATTTAGTATTGCCTCTAGGCCATATTTTCAACAGTGAGTTTAGCTCATTTGGTTAGGGAAATGGATGTACAACTCAGTCACTCAGGTAAATCTTCACGGACACAAATTTGGTTTCCTATTATTTTTAAAAAAATGTTCTATAGGGGCTCCACCTACCGTATTCCTTTCAAAAAAAAAAATCCTTAAAAAGATTCCCCGTATATCAGGGTATATGGTACACGAGAGTAAAACCTCCGCGTCCTTAAAGACATACTTTATTATTTTGAGGCCCTCTTCTTCTTATGTCCCGGAGTGGTCTCCTGTTTGCCCGGCCTGTTGATCAGTGACCTATTCCGTGATCAAATATGACATATATTACATAACAAATGGGCATCCAAAGTACAGATACAAATCTCCATCCATTGCCGGTATGTTGCACAAATCTGGTGTTTTATCCTTCAACTGTTAGTCTGTCGCAAGCTGAGTAACATGGTAAGACTGTTTTCATCAACGGACGGCGTAGAACAGCAGCAGAATCTTCAGAAATGCTTGATTCGGTGTATTGATCGATTCAGATTTACAGAAAACAGATGCTTCGCTCAGATATTACACACAAAAGATGTCAATTGTAGTTGTTGGGTCCGAGTAAGAATATATAGCAGATAAGATTTACATATCTCGCTGAAGGTGGATAGAGATTTAATCTGAAGAAACCATTGCATCTGTCAGAAACGAGGAACTGTAAGCCATCATATGCGAGAAGCAACAACGGAACAGGATAACAAGAATAATCTCAAATCTTCGCTACAAGTTCGATGCACATAGATTCGTAATTCGCTTGGAATAATACAATATTTATTTTCCAAAAAATAGACAAGCAGAAATACAATTGGTAAGATTTATACATAGAGAATCCAGTATTTTCTATTACAAATGTCTAAAATCCCAAGGCACGTTGATGCCTGCCGCTGCTGATCTGGCTGGCGCGCGATGAGCACGAGCTGCTCCTCTGGTACGGATGCTGACGGCTGCGAGCCGTAGACATGCGCGACTCGGCGTCAGACACCAGGGGCGACGGCGGTGGCGTACTGGGCGTGTAGTCCGGCGATGCAGCCTGACTGGTAGGAGTCGACGGCGTGTAGTCCCGCGACGCGGAAGGACTGGTAGGAGTCGACGGCGTGTAGTCCCGCGACGCGGGGTGACTGGCAGGAGTCGACGGCGTGTAGTCCGGCGACATGCGCAATTCAGCATCAGACAGCAGGGGCGACGAAGACGGCGTGCTGGGCGTGTAGTCCCGCGACTCGGCGTCAGACAGCAGGGGCGACGAAGAAGGCGTACTGGGCGTGTAGTCCGGCGACATGGCGTCAGACACCTGGCGGGACGAAGACGGCGTGCTGGGCGTGTAGTCCGGTGGCATGCGCGACTCGGCGTCAGACTCCAGGAAGGACCGAGGCGGCGTACCGGGCGTGTAATCCGGCGAAGAGGCGCTGCTCGGAGCAGTCGACGAGGCGTAGTAAGGTGAAGCAGCAGAGGACTCTGACGTAGTGTAATCCGGCGACCCGCCGCGGGGCAGAGAGCTCGACGGCGAGTAATCCAGGGAGGAGCTGGACGATGGCGTGTAGTCCTCGTAGTATCCGTAGGGGTGGGCCGCCTACGCCGAAGCCCAAGAAAAAGGGGCCGTACTGGGACGGCGGCGAGGACGGCGTACCCAGGGTGTATGACGGCGGCGAGGTGACGGAATCGGAGCTGGCGCAGAAACCTGATGCGAGAGCCATCATCGCCGTCTGTATCTCGGAATAAAAAATCCGAGCGCGTGTGGTGTGGGCGTGTGCCGATCAAGAAGTGGAGAGAGAAAGATGCTAGGAGGACGAGCGAGATCGAATATCATCGGCGGGTGGGGTGGGGATATCGATCGGGGCGTGTGGTTGCGTGGCGGTCACGGTTGGCTTCGTCGAGTTCGTCCCGGACTCGGATTCGAATTTTGGCGGCAAGGCCCTGGGATCCAGCTATGGACGCGTAATCCGAGTGGGTGGTGTCAACAATCTAATTGATGGGTGGGCCTGATGGGTTTATGGGCCGAGGCCTTTATTTCTCCATCTCTCCCTTCTTTTTCTGTTTATGGGCCGAGTACCTTCTAGGAGAAGCCTCTTGTAGCCGGCGGTGGCGGTGGGCGATTACTCCGGCGAAGTCTGCCGCCGACGAACCGCAAGGTGCTCTGACCCAAGAACACTCGCCTTTACCCGCTTAATTCCACGCATATTTTTTTTCCTTCTACCAGTATTCTTCGCCAAACAGAGAGATCGCACGCCTGCTTACTTTAAATTGTGGTTCCCTGTGAGGTTTACTTGCCTGAAATTGCGGTTCCCCGTAATGTCGGATGCTATGCTAGAGTTCCTTTGAGCCGTGGCTGCCGTAGCAGGAGGCGAATTGGGGGGAGCGGACGGGGAGATTTTGAAAAAATAAGTCGCTGGAATGTGGGTTAAGAAATTTAGGGTTTTGTTCAAACTTTGCAATCAGTTTGGTTGGTACCTGATCTTTCTCGACATCATTATAGTGTCTGTCACTATAATTTCCACGCTTCTATTTATATCTGATAGTGATACTATCAGGGTTTCTGAGGATAGTGGAAGTCAGTGCTCAAAGATGACATTTGTCACTGTGCTGTTCTTCAGTTACTAAACTTGGTCTGCACATATCCCTGTTCTTCTGCTTTGCTGTATAGTGTTTGTGCTCGTGGTTTGTCATTTTGTTAAACAGTTGAATCCAAGCTATCAGAAAACACTTCTGAAAATCTAAGCACGTTCTTCAATGCGTGTTCGATTACACAAAGTGAAACCAAACTTTTAGGTAGATGTAGCGTTTCAGAAGTTCAGACTCAGTCCTGCATGTGTTTCATGTCAAATTGTCAGGTGTTGTCCTGGAGAATGGGAAATATTGAGATGGCACCACAGTAGCTGTAAAGTGCTAGCGAGATTATTGTTGATCCTCATCCTCTGTCATGTCAACTAATTAACCTGAATTGTTCCCTTCCGATTCAGTGCCCCCGTTCTTCTAGGAACACTCTTCTAGTGGTCCTATGTTGCTTTGATGCCATCTAAACATAATGAGTTTGGCAGGATTGAAACAGACCTGGCCACTAGCCACACATATCGACGAGTTCATCTCTATCATGGACATAATTGGTGTCCAACAGAAGACAAGCACATGCAACACTGGGCCCCGTATGAAGTTTCACTTAGTATTTGATGCGTAACTTCACCTGAGGAACAAAGCATGTACTTGTTGAAAGTAACAGAGATATGACTCATCTATAAAGTTCCTGATTGTTTTATCCATTGCAGTAGGTAATGTATTAAAGGTTTGGTTTCTGTCCTGCCTAATTTCCCTTTGAATTGGCTTTGCTAGCAATCTTTTCCATGAGTGGTTTGCTCATTTGAGAAAATGATACGCACTACTTGGGATAATGGTTACATGGTAAAGCATGTGCTGATGTGCACTACGTTATGGAACCTTTCTACAGAAATCAATGTTACTGTGTGGAGATCACTGGGGGCACAAATTTACTTAACATAGGTACTGATAACTAGAGGAATCTTTCCTATTTCTTTTGAGTAAAACGGGATATACTGTTAATTAGCAATTCCATTCAAATTCTAAATGACTAGAAGCCAGTAGTACATACATTTTTTCCTTCTGAACATTAAGTGTCATTAGATTTCGATGCGGAGGGGACTCTGTTGATTTGTTGGTATACCTTATCTACAAGAGCTCTTCTGCTATCTCATCTTGTAATCACTGATTCATTTCAACTACCCTGTATTGCCACTTAGACAAAATAAATTATGGGGTGCTATTAATAGTTTAAACATGCTCATACTAGCAAATGACTTTTACCTGTGAAGGGTACAAAGTAGGATCTTCAAGTAAAGTCTCAATGCCAACGGACCTTCAGGTTCTAATATTTGACTTTTATATCTCATAGTTTGACTCGAAAGGCCTGACATCTGAAAAGCTAATCAATACACTGTTTCTCCTTTTAGGGAGTCATGGAGAATTATTTGGTGTATGGTGTCATCTCTTCGTCACTAGATGATTACTTAAGGGCCAGGTTCTCAATTGTGGTTAGTTCCAAGTTTCCTATTATTTCAGTTACTTGGTGCATTTATATCAAGATCCTATATTCCTATTACTGTTCAAACGATGGATGTTTTCTGTAATTTATATATGTTCTTGTCACATTTGGCCTGAGAAATATCATGACTACACTCGACACTGTGATTTCAGAGAATGTAGAGAATTGACTTGAAACATATAACTTCATATTCTTCTATTTGTCTGTTAATGTCGGAAGGTGAACTTCACATCGATCTCTTCTTGTACAGCATCAATAGGAAATTAAATTACATAAACCACTCAAATGATAACACATGTAAACCACAAACATAGTTATCATTAGTTTAGTTTTCCTCTTTGTATATCCATGTTTTTCTCCTTCACTTATGTATGACCATGTCAGTATGCATTGAAGCCATTAAAAGTAACGACAGGCAGGCTGAAACTATGGATGGAGGCACTACCAACTTCTCTTAGGACAGACAAGAATTATATCATAGCATTTGTGGGGTTGGATTAAGAAGTCAATAACCTTTTTAGTACTAAAAAAGTAAAAGTTACTATAAAATGATTACTGATCTAAAGCCAGTGCACTATGCAGTGTCCACTGCAAACAACTAAATAAGTTTAGAAACTTCAGCGGTTAACTGATTATCAGGTAACTGATTTGGCAAGTCTTAGCAGTGCACGTCGGTACCACTTCTCCACACGTGCACACTTTCTGTCTGCAATGCACACACATGTACCTTATTACCTTTTTGGAGCTTATCTCACTGATGACATCAATAGCAATATTCTTGCACAAGTTCCAACCGTGCTTTCTTTTTCTGTCTCTGTGATCTAAAAGCATATGTCTGACCCTATTTGGCCTTTGCTTTGTGGGCACAATATCATCGTTAACAACACAGAAACACAGTGAGTTGGAAGGGCAATATTCAGGCACAAGCATTGCCTGCATCTCTCCAAAACCAGTCCTAAACCCCCGAAACCACTTTATGGTGCTCACTGTTGACTTCATACAATGACCACCCAGGACACTCCCTTGTTACTAAGAATAAATTATCCAGTTTTTGAGTAATCTCTGGTTGAAAAGAGTATCCATTACACACTAATATTCCGTAGTAGTTAATGCATATTAATTTTTTTTCATGCACCTTCTTGGAGGAGAATAATTACATCTCTGGTCTAGCTGGAGTGAATCAGGTTTATCGCCTATCAGATCATATGATCATGAAGAAAGAAACTTTTTTTATGAGAATCATCATGATCAGATTGCATGGTAGGCAGGAGACCTACACTTTGAACCGTGGTAACAAGGGTTCTAATTTTTTGGCAAACTGACTTCATCATAGTCATCTAGGGACAGGAACACTTCATCTAAGCATGAAAGCTCCATGTCCTCCTCATTGAAGCTCACTTGCGCATTGCAGCTCGACTCAAACACCCGGCATATCACCCAATTGCTGGATTCCTGCAATGATCATCCATGCATGTTGGACACGTTTGTGATGCATAATGATGCTAAATGCATAGTTAGACAAATGCTAAATGCAATAACATGTATGCAGCACTCACTTTGTCTGATTGGTCTTTCTTCTTGTGGGACCGCTTGCGTGAACTGCCTGAAGGGCTGCTACTCCCATTCCCATCAAGTAAGTGGTACTCATGCATAACCCAGTTGGTTTTGCTCGCCTGAAAGGGCTCTTGTCCAATGGAGAAGATGAACGTCTTCTTGAGGCCAACACTGGAACCACCGCTACTTACTGCCTCATCGGTGCCAATGGGATTCCATTGCCCATTTCGTGAGGTCCTACTCTGTGTTGCGTGGCTGAAGAAGTACCACTGGTTCCCTGCTTCAAGTGCTTTGCCTGGAAAAGAGTTGTCGGTATCGGGACTCAGCATTCACGATATGATGCTATGACTTGTGATAAGTACAAGAGATTGTGAAAGAAAGTATTAGCTGCATACCATTCAGTTCCCATGGATCGTAGCGATTCAGAGGCAGGGTAGGGACAATATCAGGTCGACATGGGAGGAGAGAGGCCTTGCAGCGCAGGAAATGGACGACGAGTTCTTCGTCGGAGGGAAGAAGTGGAAACCAGGAGGAAGGTTTGTAGATCCACCCATATATGCTGGGGTGCAAGGAAACTAGAAGTATATAGACTAGAGGCAGATGGAAGGCCGTGAGGAAGGAAGATGAAAGCAGGGGTGCTTGCTTCACGTGTGCCATAGTGGTATTTATAGGGGCTGTATGCGTGTATATATTTGTATGTAGAGAGAGGCAGAGACGTGCAATTCAAGGAGTGTTGAAAGGTTTTTGCGGCGGCTGAAGGGTGGTTGCTTTGAGAAGCCTGCCAACTTAAGTGCCATGCTTTCCTTCCTCTCTATTTTTTATATGGAGGAAACTATGATGCTATGCAATGACTGATGTTGGATTTGGACAGAGGAGTATCTCCTATTTGATGTTCAGAGGACTTGCTGCAAATTGGTGTACTAAGGATAGTTTTTTTCAAGAACATGCAGAGTTTGCATGTCATGACATTAAGAAGAGGGAACAGTGTTACAGTATTATGTTACAACGCAACACAAAAGAACTGCAACACCACAACGCTGAAAGCCTCAGCCAGCCAAACTAACGCTACTCCTCCCGCCAACCCGCCTTTCTCCTAGCCTTCAGCCACAGCTCGAACTCGTCTTGAATCAACCTGATGATCACACTATTAGTGGCCTTCTTCCTCTCGAAGTTTCTGTCGTTCCTTTCTAGCCACAGACGTCGGCAGACTGCAATGGCCAGCGTAGTGAGCTCACGTTTCTTCTCCCTTGGGCGGCCAGCCCCAAGCTTAGCCCACCAACTCCGCAGCTTGCTGGTAGGTGTGGGACAGCAGACGCCAAACCCTCTGTTGGACATGACCTGGAACCAAATGGATCGAGCCGTGGGGCATTGAAGAAGCAGATGATCCATAGTCTCTGCTTGCTGATCACAAAGCAGACAGACCGCCGGGCCCTGAAGTCCTTTCCGAAGCAGTCTGGCCCCTGTCCAACAGCGATTGCGAAGCGCCAACCACATGAACAACTTTTCCTTCAACGGCGCCCAACTGTTCCAAAGATTCTCCGCATAATCAGCTTGGATGTTACCATGGAAATACGCCACATAAGCTGAACGAGCAATGTAACACCCATTTGCCGTAAGTTTCCACCGGAAATTGTCTACCTCTGCAGAAAGAGGAGGAGTCCCACGAATAGCCTGCCAAAGCTCAAGGAATTGAACAATTGCTGGCACGGTTAGGGTTCCTGTGATCTTGCTGATCCAGTGGTTCTCAGATAGGGCTTCGGCAACCGTCATACGTAGAGCGTTCGCTGGCTTGATGCAAGGAATCAAATCAGGCGCAATGCTGATCGCGCTGCGCCCTCTGATCCAGCAGTCATACCAGAACAACGTGAGCTCTCCATTGCCCACGGAGCAATCAGTGGCAGCATGAAACATAGCTTCCGCAGTTGGCGAGATGTTCAGCTGCAGACCAAACCAAGACCTGAGAGGTCCATTTTTTCAAGCCATCTCCATCTAATCCGCAGCGCATCATTAAGCATCTTTAAATTATGAACCCCCAGGCCGCCCAAAGCTTTTGGTTTGCATACTTGGTCCCAGGCTACTTTGCAATGGCCGCCTTTAACATCATCAGTGCCACGCCAGAAGAAATCCCTACAGATCTTATTAATTTTCTTGATGACCCAGGGAGGAAGATCTAAAGATAGCATGTGATAGATGGAGATAGTCACGAGCACTGCATTAATCAGAACCAAACGACCTCCCTCCGTTAGCATAGCAGTTTTCCAAGTTGCTAATCGCCTGGCCAACTCATCCAGAAGTGGTTGCCAGTCCCCTTTTTTGAGCTGTCGTGGGGACAGAGGGAGCCCCAAGTATTTTCAGGGAAAGGTCGCAAGCTGGCAAGGAAAAGCCGGCTGTATCTGTTCCACCTCCTCTGTTCTGCATCTAATCGGCACAATCACGCTTTTATTCAGATTGGTTATCAACCCTGAAGCAGCCCCAAAGCAATCCAGCAACTGTTTCGCAGCTTCGAGCTCTGCCTCTTGTGGCCTGATGAACAAGGCCACGTCGTCCGCATACACCGAAAGCCGGTGCCGCACTCCCCAACGATTCAGCGGCTCAAAAACTCCGGCCAACTCAGCTTTAGCAAAAACGGCAGTTAAGACTTCCATGATAAGGATGAAGAGCTGCGGAGAGATCGAATCCCCTTGACGGAGTCCCCTCGCATGGAAAATTTGCTCACCTGGGAACCCATTGACCAGAACACGCGTACTGGCAGAGGACAAACAGATACCAACCCAATAGCAGAACTTCGGACCAAAACCGCGACGACGGAGAACAGCCAGGAGGAAGGGCCAGGAAACTGAATCAAAAGCGCGTGCAATGTCCAATTTCAGAAACAAAGCGGGGACCTGCCGCCGGTGAAAGGTTTTGAGCGACTGACTTACTAGCATGAAATTGTCTTGAATTGTGCGGCCTTTGATGAAGGCGCTCTGATTCGGTGCGATCATCTCATTCAACTTAGGAGCAATCCGCAAGGAAAGGGCCTTGGAAAATATTTTTGCAATGCTATGAAGCAAACTGATCGGTACTAAGGATAGTTATGAACTAACAGAGCCCATCAATGCATGCATGCATGGTGCGTCATCATGCTGTACATATTTTATTACAAAGCTGAATAGCAAGCAGACAATTTCTTGTCTAGCAATGATGCTGGTTTGGGTGTCCTTAATTAGGATAGCCTTTTGAGGATGCATTTGATCGTTGACTTTGACTCCTCTTGGATATGTTTCATTAGCATAACCATGTCATCCAAAGTTTCAATGTCAGACTCTTGCACCATAATGCCTTGGAAAATATTTTTGCAATGCTATGAAGCAAACTGATTCGGTACTAAGGATAGTTATGAACTAACAGAGCCCATCAATGCATGCATGCATGGTGCGTCATCATGCTGTACATATTTTATTACAAAGCTGAATAGCAAGCAGACAATTTCTTGTCTAGCAATGATGCTGGTTTGGGTGTCCTTAATTAGGATAGCCTTTTGAGGATGCATTTGATCGTTGACTTTGACTCCTCTTGGATATGTTTCATTAGCATAACCATGTCATCCAAAGTTTCAATGTCAGACTCTTGCACCATAATCTAACATAATGCTTGTGTGCTACTTTAGGTACACTTGAAAATACCATGTCTGCCCAAGAGAACCGTCAATATAGCGTAATATCATGTGATTGGGGTTTTCTCAATTCTCACATATGTCCATCCATATCTGAGATCACGCCGGAGATGTGAATGACGAGCTAGATTGGTGAGATGACAGAATCAAGAATTGGCTTGTTTAAGTTGCACGCGCAATTAATGTGACACCTCATCTTGCAATAAAATTATGGCGCTGATTAGACAGCAGTTTTGACTTACTCTCTTATTTGATGTGTGTTGGATATCGTGTAGATATCAAGCAATCATGCAACAAATAGTACCTTGGATTTGTTTGAACCAACAAATAGCACCTTGATTTAGTTTTGACCGCTGCTATGTATGCTTATGATTTTTATAGCCGAAGTGCATAATATGTTCCGCAGCCCCAACATATCAGGGAAATTTTAAAATAATAAAAAATATGAAATAGTTTTGCATGTATCATTTTTATTTTGAAGGCAATACCAGATGTTCTGCATTCTTCAGGTTTTTATAGTTTGTGTAATGTACATTAGCCGTGTTGGTTCATCTTAGTCAGTGTGTTTATCTGAAGTGAACCAGTTAGTAAAAGAACCAAAAATATTAGAACAATCAAGAAATTCTTTTGGTGTCTGAAGGCTATCCTAGACTCACCCTTTTGTGATTCCCTCTATTGTCAAACTGACTTGCCCATATTTCTTTGCCCATATCATGACAGCTTAACTTCTCACTGGGTGATATGCGAAGGAAAGGTCAGGTCCAACACAATGGGGGCATCATCAACTGTGTTCTGAAATTACCAGCACAAATGGCTAGGAGGCGTCCTATGACCCAGTAGTGGGTCTTGTGAGTGCAGCCACTGTATAAATTTTGTCTGGGCATGGCTGCATCCTCATGTCACGCAGTCGTCACCCGGCCTTCTCCAACCATATGCTCGTTTGTACATCTTGACCATTGTTATAATCCCCAAGGGCAGAGCAAGTTGCAGAGAGTTCAGTGGAGTTGTGGCAAAGTACAAAGTGCATCACTTGGAGATGAAGCCACTCAAGCTCCTCCCGTATCCTTTTCGCCCATTAATTTTGTGCTCATGTCTGCGAACTGCTTCATCAATCATTTCAAGCTACTTCGCTGGCTCAGTTAGCAAGAGACAGGGATAATTTGGCAGACTTCACCATTATGACAATGATGCTTGACAGTGACACGAAGCTGTTGAGTATTTTGGTAAAACACCACCGTGTTAAGCCGTAGCCCAATCGGTAAGAGACACATCTGCCCATGGAAGAAACAAGAGAGGCTTATGTATCAGCTGGCAGAGGGGATTAATTTGGGTGGATACAGTTTAGATAAGCTGTTAATCTCTTCAATGATATGCTAACCACTGTTACTCCCTAATATTTGGTGAGATGCTTATCCTGATGTATGCAGTCTACAAGCTTAACAACCTTCCTGATCATCAGAATCTTCCAGGTTAGTATCCTAACAGCTCAATCCGTGCCCTCATATAAAAGAAACAAAGGAGAGATATGATAGTCAATCATTTCATGGTGCACACACTCATGCATGCACACACTAGACACTACTCGCTACACTTTTATTATACCTTTCTCTCCAGCCCTTCTCTTTAGGAAGGGATTTATGCATGCTGTGTCTCTTTATGGCAGGCCATGCCCATGTAAGATTATGCAAAGTCCATGCACCACTTGAAGCGCTGGTGCATGTAGATGAAGTGGTGGCGTGGTGCCGGTGGTGGCGTGGCAGAAGCAGCACACGTAGAGGTGGGGTGGGTACCTGATCCCCGGAGACAAAGGCCCACGGATCATACGAAGGGAGCTTCTGTGGGGCCGTCCGATCGGGTGACGTCCTGATGACGCAGTTCTGCATCTGCATCCTCTGTGTGGCAAAGTAAGCAAGGGGAACAGCTCGACAGGATCTCCAACGAGTGTCCTTACACTATCAACTCAGCACATGCATGTTTCTTGTTCATATTCTTACGTTAGGACTTGAGTAATCCTGCCTCTGAACTTCCATGATTATTCTAGATCGATAGGCAGATCAAACTTTGCTGTGTGCTTGAATTAAAATTTCTAGGTAGGTACCAACTACTTTCCTGAATTAGTTAACATGATATTAAGTTATGATGAAGCTAGATTTTCATGTGGGAAAGTGCTTGAAATGTATACATCTGGAACCCTTTTTTTGAAACTAAGCAAAAACCACATTTTCCAACATTAAAAAAAATTGACTTCAAAATTCATTCGTCTAAGAATAGATAGAAACTTGTATTTGTAAAATTTTGTAAAAAAACATATGACCATTTGCGACCTGCTAAAAAATCACAAAAAGAATATCTGCACAACAAGTTCCAGCAACTCTTGTACTGTATCCTTCTTTACTATATATTGCAACCTTTTGTTGTTAATTATTACCAAAATTTGCAGGGACAACTTTTTACTATTCTCATAACTTTCAAAACTTGATATTTCTGATATGTTTTCTTACTTTTGGAAAACAGGTTCATGTCTACCCATGTTCTGAGAATTCCCTCCCTCCATTTGCATAATGCTACCTCAGTCGAACTTTTCATCTGAGCTCTCAACTGGGGCAATGCGTGCTTCATCATAGGAGTATTAGCATGAGGCTCTGGGTATAACCTATCTTCGCACGCATCGGGCATGGGTGGGTCTTCCACTCCTCTGCGTATCTATCTTGGGGGCTCGAATGTGCTCTGGCCTCTGCCCGCTGAGCTTATCCCCCTCTGCTACTTACTGTTGCGAGCACCACCATGTATGGCCTCGACGGCACTGCCATCCCAACATGCCATCATCTGGCAGCGCACGGCACCACAGTGGATTGGTGGGCGGTGTTGGAGCAACAGCAGGCCGAGATCAGCTTCCTTACTGTTTCCGGCTTCTTTCTGTTTCTGTTTTTACACCTGCTGGCTTTGCATAGTGATGAGACATTCTTCCTTCGGCCTATTCCTTGGCACATCCACATAGATATCGATCGAACTGTTTTTTCTTCTGTTTTTTTTTCACTGGTTGTTACATCAGTGTGTGACACAATCAAATAGCATAGGCACTGCTTGTTACAGTACGTTTCAGTCGCTTCTGATGGATGCATGGTTGCTTCATCTCCTTATACATGTTCCCCATCTCCCCTCTCTCATTTCTTTGTGATCGCAGACTAAGGCATTGCCTAGTGGTAGGGAGGGGCCGATGACTTCCCACCCACCCGAGTTCAATTCCTTATACTTACAATTTCGGTGATGTTGTACCCTCCTCTATCAAAAATCACGTGGTTCTCTCACGTTGAAATAATTTTTTATTTCTTTGTGGTCACTGTTGAACTGTACACTTGTCTCTCTCCCCATCTTTTCTTGTTGTGAGGCAGAAAGGTAGTACCCATAAATAAATGCATGTGAACCACATAGTTTGAAAAATGGTGTAGCTTCTGCTAAACTAAACATGGTTTGCATTTGCTAGACCCTGAAGAAGTGAGGGAGGGATCGCTGTCGTCGGCAAACCATGGCCCAGATCCCCACACGGCCACACCACACGCATTGGTATCTTGTTGGTGCGTGCAGCTCTCATTTTACTTTGGAACTATTGCTGACGTGTATGCTACTTGTACTAGTCTACTACTCCCTCCGGTCCAAATTAATTGATTTGGCTTTGTCTAAATACGGATGTACCTATACTTATATAGTGTCTAGATACATTCGTTACTAGACAAATGCATGTCAATTAATTTGAAACGGAGTGAGTACTAGCTAGCATCATCTACCACTACTGCCGGTGATTCATCTGCCTACCTACGGTGGATATCTTGTGGAATTATCAGACCCTGCACCTCCGGTGGAAAAGACGCGCCACCGGTCCACACGGGTCTACAACACTTTGAAAATGGCACGCATGACCAAATAGGCAAACACTCACCTGCCAGAAATACAGGTGCAGAGGCCCTCTGTTTTTCTATAAGACCACATGACTTCGTAACAGTGAGACTTTCAGCTATAATTATCATTGTCCCAACATATTTAAATTGTTATTATGCGTGGGAATTGCATTTAAATTTCACCTTGATGATCCAGCTTTTCTTCTGGAAACTGTTTCCATCTTTCTACTCAAGAACGGCCGTGTTAATCTTCATGGATGCCCTTTTCTCCACCATATTATGCTTTGCCTTGGCTCTGCCTTTGATTTGACTTTGCGCCACCATTAATAAGCGCAAGCCCTGCGGGATGGGCCGGGTCTGATTAGCTGAACGCGTTGCATTGGATTCAACAAGCTATACATAGAGACGGATTCAATGGAGGTTGTGGAAGCCCTCTCCAATCCGAGGAACCATCGGGTAATTGACACGGCCTTTTTGAAGGAATGTCGATTGATCGTGGCATGGTTTAAATTGACACGACTGACACATTACCCAATAGAAGCAAATAAGGTGGCACATATCATAGCTAAGTCACCAGTAGAAGAGAGAATGTCTGGATCGATGATCCACTGTTATGTTTGTAGCCACAGCTGATGGAAGATGTAACAATTACATGTTAATTAATAAAGGCTACAAATATGTTAAAAAAAGTCAGAATGTTTCATCCCCGTGTACCATTTGTTTGCTACCATCAAGAACTCAATCCATGAGAATGAGAAGTGTGAAGACAAGTAGCAAATGGCGCAGTACGCAATTTCAGCTGTGTTGGCGGCGTGAGCGACCTTGGTGTATAGGGAAAAAATGACGGAAAACCATCACATTTAGGGCGGCGCTGTCAACTAACCATCACTTTTGGGGAAAATGACGGAGAGCACTGCACCTTGGGGCTGGTCTGCGACGTGCATCACTGATTTTTTTGGTTTAAGGGTGCTAACTTGTTTTCTGACCGACCTGGCCCACTCAGGCCTACGTCGCAAAACGGGACGACGAGGAGTAACGGTTGTTAGGTTCTGGAATTTGAAAAGCAAAATAAGCAGTGGGGCCAGCACCTCCTAGCTAGGCGTCCGGTTCGATGGTGGTTAGCAGGGTGGCCGGCGCGCTTGTGCTTGACGGAGAAGGCATCGCCCAGACGTTCGCGTGCACGGATCTAGAAGCATACGATAGTGGGAAGCTAATACCCGTTCTGGGAAGCGACACTAGGGTTTGTCTTGGCAGTGGTGCTAGGTCACTGCAAGGGAGGGTCAGCGAGAGGGAATGAGAGATGAAGGGGAGCACGGCAGGATTTCTACACGGATGCTCCCCTCCGTCGTGCCCTCCAACGGCAAAATAAGTGCTCCCCTCTATCGTGCCCTCCATGGACGGGGGCGCAACTAAGCTCGGGCAAAAAAACTGAAGACCGAAGACCGAAACCGAAGAAACCGGGACCGAAACCGAAATACCGGGTAATTCGGTCTTCGGTCATCTCTTTGCTCCTGGCTGCGCGCTGACCGAAATAACTACGGGCTGCGCGCAACAACCATTGCTGGCATCATCATGACGTCAGCCGTCTTGAAACCCTACCACTCATGTGCTTGTTCCGTCTAATTTTTCCGATGTATATCCAACAGGTCGGCCCAAATGGTCAGAAAACGGTTTAAATCAAGTAAATCATAGAATCAGTGCTATCTGTCGAAGCCCAGCCCCAAGGTGCGGTGCTCTGCGTCATTTTTCTCAAAAGTGGAGGTTCGTAGACACCGAAAGCACCAAATGGGGTGGTTCTGCGTCATTTACTCATGTGCAGAAGATGTCGAGACAACAATGAAAGTATTTAATCAAACTCAAAGGTTCCTGAAAAAAGGGACGCAACTTTAGTAACTTTAAAGCTCAAAATCACGGCTGGACGTTGATGCAATCTCAACCATCCAAAGCAAATTCATAGGCCACAATTAGATCTATTTGGCAAATTCAAAATTTAATGTGATCAGAAAAATTTGAAAAAAACCCAGTAATTCTTACATGTTGCATTATACATTCTGGTAAAGTTTTGTCGGAATCGGAAATTCAAAAATATGGTTTTGTTTAAAATTTGGTGTGAAACTTAAAACAAGGTTTTAACAAGGTTTATGATTAAACTGTATGTCCAAATCTTACAAAACTTTCTCAGAATGTATAATTCAATATATATGAATTACTGGAATTTTTCAAAAATTTCTGAGCACTTTGAATTTTGCGTTTGTCAAATAAATATATCTGGATTTGCTTTGGATGGTTGAGATGGCATCAAAATCCAGCCCTGACTTTTAGGTTCAAAGTCACTGAAGCTGCGTCCTTAAAAAAGAGCTGGTGCGGCTGCAGGGTTTAAAACTTCAAAGGAGAAAAAGTACTGCACGAATCTTAAAACAGTTGGACGTCTCAGATAGATAGGGGACTTCCAACTGGTTGTGGAAACCAGTTTTCGACTGTTCTCCCTTCGTCGTTCTTCCCGCGGGCCGGGGCCATGGCCACCGCCGCCACCTCTAGTTCCGGCGGAATCGTGTCCACAATCTCCGCCCACATAGCTGGCGGACGCCTCTTTGCCGCCTTAGACACCCTCACTCCTGTCTGGTCCTCCTCCCCGATTCCTTCCTCTCTCTACGCATCCCTCCTCCACTTGGCCACCTCCCACCGCTCCCTCTCGGCTGCCCGCCGTATCGCGGCCCACCTTGACGCATCCTCCTATTCCCCCTCCACCTCCCGCTCATCAGTCCCCACCTTCCTTTTGAACCGCGCAATCGAGTCTCTTGCTGCCTGCGGCAGCCTCGCCGACGCACGGGAGTTGTTTGAGGTAATGCCGCGCCGGGACGGTGGTTCCTGGAATGCTATCATCTACGCTTCCTCCCGCGCCGGGAACCCCACTGAGGCGCTTTCCCTCTTTTCCGATATGTACTCCCTCGGCGTTCGCCCTAACAATGTTACAATGGCATCAGGGCTTGCATGTTGCGCCGAGTACCTCAACCTGTGTGCTGCCCAGCAGCTCCACGGCCATATCTCAAAACGGGAGTTTCAGTCCAACCTCATTCTTGGCACGGCACTGGTAGATGTGTATGGGAAGTGTCTGTTGCTTCCACATGCAAGGCAGGCCTTTGATGGTATTTCGAAACCTAATGCCATTTCAAGGAATGTCATTATCCGGCGTTATCTTCTTGCTGGGATGGGGGATATGGCGGTTGACATGTTCTTCCGGATGGTCCGGGCAGGAGTTAGGCCGCTTGTTTATACTGTCTCCCATGCAATTAGTGCTTGCCGGGATAACAATGCGCTTAAAGAAGGACGGTGCATACATACTTTTGTGCTCCGGCATGGGTATGAGCACAATGTGCACCTGCAGAGCACAGTCGTGGATATGTATGCCAAATGTGGTGCCATCGATGCAGCACAAAGCCTCTTCAACTTGGCACCAGTAAAGGACATGGTAATATCAACTTCAATTTTGTCAGGATTGGCTTCTTGTGGGAGGATTGAAGATGCAAAGCGAGTGTTTGAGGGGATGGAACAGCACAATTTAGTGTCCTGGAATGCTATGTTGGCTGGTTATGTCAGGTCTATGGATCTGACTGGTGCTTTGCATTTGTTCCAGCAGATGAGAAATGAGACACAGGAGCTTGATGCTCTTACGCTTGGTTCAGTGCTCAGTGCTTGTACTGGGATGCTTGATATTGGGAAAGGTGAGGAGGTTCATGCATTCGCCCTAAAATCTGGTTTGTTTAGTTGTCTTTTCCTGAAAAATGATCTTTTGAGGATGTATTGCAAGTGCGGATGCCTGAGGAGTGCAGAACGGCTTCTTCTGTTCGAGATGGGACCGGAGAGGGACATATACTCCTGGAACTCACTTATCTCAGGTTATGAACGCCACTTCATGAGTGAAGCAGCTCTGTATGCACTGAGTGAGATGCAGTCTGAGGTAACTCCTAACCAGTCCACGTTCAGTTCGGCACTGGCAGCCTGTGCCAACATTTTCTTGCTTAAGCACGGCATGCAGATTCATGCATACATTATCAGAAATGGCTATGAGATTGATGATATACTGCGAAGTGCACTGGTTGACATGTACTGCAAGTGCAGGAAGTTGGATTATGCCATCAGTGTATTTGAGGCAGAACCATCTCGCGACGTCATCCTGTGGAATTCGATGATCTTCGGATGTGCTCACAGTGGCGAAGGTGATTATGGGCTTGAATTGTTTGATGAAATGCAGAAGCAGGGTATTAAGGCAGACTCTGCCACTTTCCTCGGTGTACTTGTTTCATGTATCAGCGAGGGGCATGTTGGGTTGGGAAGGAATTATTTCACTAGGATGACTGATGAATCAATTATTCCTCGCATGGAGCACTATGAATGCATGATTGAGCTATTCGGCAAACATGGATACATGGTTGAGCTCGAGGATTTTGTTGATCACATGTCGTTTGAGCCAACAGCTGCAATGTGGCTGAGGATCTTCGACTGCTGCAGGGAATATGGCAATAGGAAATTAGGGGAGCGGGCTGCCAAGTTCATTAACGACAGCAATCCCCTTACACCCGTTCGATTTGAGCCCCCTGCAGACTAGGAGTGCAGTAACGGTGGCAGTGAAGAGTCCATGTCACTTGCTAGCTCGGAAGAAGAATTGAGGTTGTCCCTGCGAGTGCTGTGTCATCGACTCTGCGCTGAAATGCTAAATTCCCCAGTCAAGGAACAGACTCCATAAGGATTGTCAGCTGCGTGTTCTCATAGCATCAGTGTTGGCAGGACTACCCTAAGACAAGGGGTCGAGCTGAAGACAGGGTCCTCGGACTGAGCACGGAGCTTGTGTTTTCTGTAGTTGACAGATAATAACATGCCCTTGAGCTTTCCTATCAGCTGACTGATGAGCATGGATTTAAGCTCAGTTTGGTGACCGCCAGTATTGTATCATTGAGTGCCTTTCTGAATTGCTGACCTGACGTTGCATGATTCTGGCGGTCACAGCTCACAAGGTAGTCACATTGTTGTCTCTGTCTTTTTTTGCATATGTGATCTGTCTATGTTCAGTGCTGAGACTTCCTCTCTAACATGCCATTATAACATGGCTTCTTGAGTCGAGCAAGGCTTTATAACACGGCATTGCCATGCATGCAACTCTCTATATATACCTCTTTGTCGGAGATATAAGCTCCACGATTTGGATGTCAGGATATCACACCTCCATTAGTTTAACTATTGCATGTGAGATTTTGGAGGAAACCATGTTCCGGTTCACCATGCATCAGTTTGTGTTTTAATTCTTTAGTTGCATGAGAGAAAGTAATCAAATGATGTGCCGGCCTGGTGTAAGCAACCCATCATGCCCACTTTGTATATAATTAACTGGCTAGTTTGGACTAATTTGAAGCGTCCTGAAAGATTGAGCTTGACAGAAATGGTGGATCGCATGCTTTTGTCGATTATTTTACCATAAGACCGTATGATAGGCCGCTACGAGCTCCATGACGAGGCGGCGATTGCAGCCTAAAGCTTCAACATTGTTCCAGATTTTTATATGTGTTTTGGCACTTGTTCCACAATCGTTTATTTTTCAAGTGAGTTGCTATGTTGTAATTTCATCTAGAATGCTGTCCTATACAGGTGTTCTTTTTTCGAGTTCTGTAAAAAAAAATTAGTCCCACAACATCAGAACTAAGGATGCGAAAACGGGACCCAATTGTCCCACTTCTTTTCCATTTTGTGCATGCTTGGTACAAAATTTTAGATCAAAATTTTGTACCAAGCATGCACAAAATGGAAAAGAAGTGGGACAATTGGGTCCCGTTTCAAAATTTTGTACCAAGCATGCACAAAATGGAAAAGAAGTGGGACAATTGGGTCCCGTTTTCGCATCCCTAATCAGAACCGAACCAGCCAACCTGAAAACGAATAAGAAAAAACTACTCCCTCCGTCCAAAAATAAGTGTCTCAAGTTTGCTCAAAAGTGGAGGTATCTAGACATGAGTACATAAAAAGAAGAAGCACTAGCCAGAGAAGAGGAAACCATTATCCCCCGCGAAAAAAAAAACGGCCGCCTCCCTTCCGGTGTGGATGCATGGATCCGTCATCCGTGGGTTGGTGCTGTGGCAGCACGTCGCTGGACTACCCTCCCTGGTGCTTCTCCCCACCCGCACAACCCCAAATCCTTCCGCTTCTTGAGAGCCAGTCGATTTGGGCCGTGGTGCCTCTGTTTCTAATGTGATATATGGTTCGGCATATGAATTATTTTAGCACTGAATTGGCATCTGTACAGTTATTTCGAAAGAAGGTCTTGATTGTTAATTTTACTGAAACTTTGACAGTAGAGAGTACTTTGTTAGAATGCAGTGTTCTTCTTAAGGTAGTCAAATATGTAGCATTTTTTTTCTTGAACCATCCCTTACGTATTAGAATCACTTTAACAGATGTTCGATGCCAATTAGCCAAACATAATTCTTATAGATAACTCGATACGGTTATTGGCCCTATGCATTCACCTCTGTCTCTTTTCCTATCAGCTGCAGTTGAGAATGTTTGACTAAAATTGGTTCAGAGACATAATACAGATGCATGGTCTAAAAATTGCAGCTAGACATAGGTGCCTGAAATAAAGCGTCGCCAATCGCGTGCAAACAAAAATATACAGCTGCATCACATCATCAGCCTCATGACCGAGTCTTGCTTCACACTAAATTTTATTTTTTTAGACCAGTAGGACACTACTAAAGCGAACTGATATGAAGAAAGATGGATCCGGGGGCATGGGGAATTGGACAGCCCATCAAGCATTGGATGTTTCAGAATGTGTTGCAAGCTGTAAGGCCCGCCATGCTGAGAGCAAGATTACACAGTCTAACCACATAAACTTGGCACGTACAAATGGTCAATCAACAAGGCAACTCACATTTTTTTAGAAAAGGGGGAGCTACCCCAACCTCTGCATCAGGATGATGCATACAACCTTTATTGCTTTTATTGAAACAGTATCAAAGGTCTTACAGATCAAGGATCATAAAAGGGTTGAGACATGAATCAACCAACGAAAAACACAGAATAACATGAAACGCCTATGCATCAACACGATATCCTATTTGCGCATCACCTTTTGATGGCCACACATATATAGGGTGATAATTGATTCAGAGAGAGAGAGTTGGTTGCATGACAAAAGAGAAAGCTCTGTAATGTGTGGTATGCAACTCTATATATGTCTTTGTTTAGAGATGTTACTTCCACTACTCCTATGTCATAATTTCGTTCACTAGTTTAGCTATCTCCCATGAGATTTTGGAGAAAACCAACTTCCTGTCCTCCACATTTAGTATATTTATTCCCGTTGACGGCATGAGAAAGACAAGCAAAATGATTTCTAGGCCTGTCGTAGGCAACCGATCCAGTCGACTTTAGATATAACTGATCGGCTCACTTGGTTCATTTTCCGAAACGGGGCTACAAGAACGGTGGACCACATTGTTTAATCTATTGTGCCTAGCAGCATGCTGGACCTAGAACAAGTCATCGGGAAGAAGCCTAGTTGTGGCATGGTAAAGTAGATCGTTGATAGCATGTTTGAGTTTATTCCACCTATTGATGTTGTTTTACTATAGATACTATGTTTTCATTACCTTCTTTATGTTCTTCCTTTTGAATATAACACTATTCCCGACTTTTCCCACATGGCACATTAATATTAATGTCATAACTACATTTCTTAGGCCATTATGAATTCCTGAGATGACGACTCCAGCGTCAGGATTCTTGGACAGTGTAAACGAGCGATTCTGGCAAGAGACGTTGGAGAGCAAATAATTATCATAAACATTGTGGTTGGAGCGTGAGATACCCGAACAACAAGGATGTCAAAAATGACCAATTACTTGCTCGTACATGATGCGGGGTATTGGGTTTGAGCGAGAGTAGCTATGTGTACTTAGGGGGCCATTGCCCCCCTCCGTCCCCACTCCAATCTGAGAGTTCTTTAGCTAAAACCTTTTTATGTTTGGCATTTTTTGCTATAAATCCCATGCATTTAACCCATTTGTTCCCCTTCAACAAAGGAGAGGAAAGACATTATGTCCTTTTTTTTTCTCAAAACATTACAAAATAAATATTTTTTGAGTAACAATTTTGCGATAAAGGAGCAAGAACACCCAAATTTATTGGAGTAAAACATGACAGATGAAACCCATACAGAGGGAAGGAATTAAGAGTGAATAAAAAATAGCAGAATACGGCAATTTCATTTATTAGCATGCTTTTTATTGTGTGTGTGTGGGGGGGGGGGGGGGGGGGGGGGGGGGGGGGGAAGAAAAGAGAGAAAGTGATAAGAAATGACGGCTGCCTATGTGTGTTGTCCAAAAATGAAGAGCGACTCGAATTGAACATGTGTTTTAGTTGTATTGATCGAACTGTGGTGGGGTGGATATCAAGCGAGTTTGGCTCGACTTGGACTCGACTCATTAGTTAAAGGGTGTGCGCGACTCGACTCTTCAACTTAACTTAATGAGATAGTCGAGTTGCTTGATAAGCTTGATAAAATCATTAAGAAATTTGAAGAACATAATCAAATCATTGTGGAGCAAGAGTACAAAAAGGGTGATTCATCGTCCATACTTCTATAGCTACGTAGACTTTGGAGATTTTAACTTAAGTGCTCGTATATTTGTTCTAAAGGTTTTTTGGTTTTCTTCAGTGTTAAATAAGCCATGAGCTACTGAGTAATCGCAACTCAACTCATTAAACTCGCTTCTTATCGAGCTGAAAAATATCAGTTCCGCTCGACTCATTAGTAACCAAGTTTGGACCGACGTTTGGAATACTCGATAAGCTCATTAATTTCAGGTAATATGCCCATGCTCCCACGTTTCCAGCCTATCATGATGGACGTTACGTGACTATTTTTTCTGATTTCATTGTTTCACGGCCTTTAGACCCTCATAGTTGACTGTTTGTGGCATTGCTAATAAAATTTATATTACATGGAATACCAACATGTGCACATGGTTTGTGCCCCTAGACAAGTTGGTCCCAGGCCATCGCCCTTATTGCCCTGCCCCTGGGTCGGCCCTGAGAATAATCTCGGTGAGGAAACTATCGACACATCCTAGTTAATAATAAGACATAAATAGTGTGTAGTCATGCTGGATGTTGGCTGATGTATTTTTGGATTCAGTATGGAGTAAGTGTGAACCGTTCTACTACCTCCATTTGTACATATAAGATGTATTTGTTTGACCAAAAAAAAAAATCAGAATATAGGGTATTGCTTTTCACCACTCATATGGGAATTTTTTTAAGGGAGTTGATTACGTTTCCTTGTCTAATGCAAACTCTCTTTTTCCACGTTCCGTTAGCCAGAGATAATTCCGTCCAAAACTGTTATAATTTGCTCCTCCACGAGCTCGTGCTTTAACAATTTTCCGGGTAAAAACTATACACAATGGAGGGAGTAATAAATATCATGTGGTTGTAGTCTAGTCCCGTCTATGTAGGAATTTGTATTTGAAAAGGCCTGTGTCTTGGTTGTTTATAAACAACCGCAAGGAGAACTTTATTGATTATATTCAACTTTTTGTGCTTGTTGGCGTCGTTGCTCCGGCAAGCTGTAGCCGGCTGCGCAATTCGCTCCTTTTTTCGCTTCAGAAGATGAAGTCTCCTGATGATGAGGCAAGCCGAGACGACGAAGTCCGACCTCTTGGCAAAGCGCGCAATCCCATTCAGGGAGTTGTATCAGCTGGATTTCTTACTAGATGTTGGCGTGCTCAACTTCAATGGTAATCAGTATTATATTATATTGAACCTATGGTTGAAAATATCATATTCGAGCCCATGAATGAAAATTCAGGTGGACGATCGCGCCGGTTGCGCCTTCACAAAAAATATAGATTGGCAAAAGTATGAAAAAGCATGTACGAAGCCGGATGAAACTGGTGCACAATAAAGTATTGTGCTACCTTTACAGCTTGGTTTATAACCTGTAATCTCTATTCTGTTGTCTCAAAACGTGATCCCAAAATTCAAATGGCATGCTTTTGGCCACCTACCACACAAAAAACATTGGGTTTGCCAAGCGCATGTATCACGCGCTACTATCATCACACTGGCGGTTTGGTTGGTTTTTTTTTCCAAGGTTTATGTTGCTAAATGTGCATACCGCACATGCCACCGCCACATCACGAGATGAACGCTCGTGCGGTGGGTGTGCCTCCATTCGGGCACGACTCTTGCCCGACCTGCTCATTTATAAAGTGGGTATCATTTGCTTGGCTCCCCGATGTGGGACTAAAGCTAAGTTACTTCGTCTGCCATTCGTCACGGTGTTCCACGATCGGTTTGTTCCCAGAAAGAAGAGGCATTTGCGTTCCAGGTTGGGCTGTTTCATTTGCTTCTCTTTCCTCCGCCGTTGGCCCATTTCTTCCTCCCTCGCCTCGCAGCTAACATTACCAGTACCAACTACGGCCCATTCGGGCAATAAGAGAGGCAAATCATCAGGACGTGTTCCAAAAGCCCTCTGTCAGCTCATCAGTCAATGATGAGCCAAGTTTCTGAAAAAAAATAACAGATCAGGCGAGTGCTCCTGCTCCGGCTGTGAGGCTTCAACCCAGGTGGCTTAAAAAAGAGGTGGCTTCAATCTACAGTTGGTCTGGATAAAATTATGTGGATGGAGCCCTAACAAGAACTGGTGACAAAAGCACGGTTGCTGCTCTTTGCCGAGATCATGAAGGTAATTGTTCTTGCTGAAGGTAGGTTACTCTTCTTGCTGAAGATCTGGGAACGAGGCATATTTTCGTGGCTTCGGATTGTGCTAAGCTGGTGAAGATATAGAGGAAGGAACGCATAAACGTGAAAATTGTTTTTGGCTCCCGAGTTCAAGTGATCTTGGTATTTTAAAAAATTCAAAAACTAGATTTACGAGTTTCAAAAACAATATTTTTTTCCAGATGCAGCTAATGGTGTATTTCCACAAACATGCAAAACATCAACTTCAAATACCTCGTATTCTAAGCAACACAAAAATGACAAAATCTAATGAATTTGGAGATTTGAAAATATGCATACTCGGATACACATTTTAATCAGTTTTATGTAGCTCAGAATACAAACCATTTGAAGTTGATTTAACACTTTTGTGGAATACACCCTTGGCTATAGAGATTTTTTTTAATAATATTATTTTTAATGACTATTTCGGACGGTAGTATACGCGCCAGCAAAATTTGAAAACTAGCGCGCCGTCATCCCGGAGGGAGCCGAAAGTTGCAACTTTCGGCTTGGCCCGGGCCGAAAGCCTACTTTCGGCCTACCAGGAGCCGAAACCTGCATTCGGCATGCAAAGGGCCGAGAGCTGTATGGCCAAGGCGGGCCCGTGTCAGGCCCGCGTCAGGCCAGCAAACTTTCGTCCCGGGCGGAACCGAAAGTGCTTGAGACTTTCGGCCTGCGCCGAGCCGAAACCTCTTTCGGTCTGGGCCGACCCCTAAGAAGACAATTTTTTCCCGCCACCGTTTCCCGCCCACGTTTCCCGCCAAATGCCGCCACCGGTAGTTCTATAAAACCCAGTCGAAGGTAGGCATGGTACTCACTTGAGCGCAAGCATGGTGTGTATTGGTCCTTGCGAGAAGTGTGTGTCCGGGTTTCACATTTCCGCATCCGAGCATCTCGCCAGGCTTTCGAGCAATTTGAAGGTAGATGGTAGGGTAGTTCCACTTGAAGAAATTTTGCACACTGAGAGTCATCTCGCTTTGCTCGGGGCGAAGCTATGCCGCGATGGGTTTCCGTATAGGACCCCGCTCCAAATTCGTGCAGAAATGCTCAGACTTGCAGATAAGTTTGACAGGAAAGTTACGAATAGTCCGTTCCACCGAACTGAAGCTGACCGTCATTTGTACGGTAGTTCCTGTCTCTGGGTAGTTGACAGCGATGATGACGACGATTTCATGCCGTCGTCAAAGGAAAGGAGGGTTGAAGCACTGAGCAAGGGCAAGGAGAAGAAGGCTGAAGCATCGAGTAAGGGTAATGGCAAGAAGGCTGAAACTTCGTCCAAGGGCAAAGGCAAGAAGGCAGAATCTTCGTCAAAGGGCAAGGGTGGCAACCCGGCGGATGGTGCAGACTGCATCGATGGGAGATAGGTAGAGTCTTTGTTTTACTTGTGTTGTATCGTAATTTGAAGTTGTACCTTAATTTGTTATATCCAGTATTTAGAACTAGTGAAGTTGTAACGTAGATCTCTAGTTGTATGTTAAATTAATTTATCGATTCAATGTGGGATGTTTCGTATCAATTATAATATGTCTCGTACATAGATACGACATATTAGGATCAAACCCAAAATATTAGGATCAAACCCGAAATTTATCGTGAAATACTGCTGAATGGCAGCTATTCTCAAATTCGCTGGGTCTGTAAGCTGAATCGACATATTCCCAAATTCACTCAAATCAACACCTGACTCGGTTACACCGACATTACCGGCGCCATAGTGCACAACAATTTTAACCACTTCCATGACCTAAACAAATTTATAGCATCATCAGATGCCGATCACTGAAAAATATGACGCCCAATGAATAATATTTATTCTAACTGATCGCAAAATTTCTACACTGCATTAATCAACAAAATAATAGTACTATAGTATTAACGCATCCACCAAATAAATTATTCCGACAGTAATACTAACGAATCCACCGACTAAAATTGTCTACACTACTACTAACGCAACCACCAACAAAATACTTACTATGCACCCGTCCACTAACAGAGTATTATTACACTAAACAATAATTATCTAGTGACTAATAAGGGTTTACCCTTGACGCATGTCGATCCGGCCAGCGCTGCTCTCCGGCTTCAATCTACCGCCACCACTGCTCCACCACAACACCACATTCTCAAACAACAACTTGTACCATCACTATCCACCATTTTTTACCACCATTGCTCCCAATCCTCCACCTCCACCCTCAAAACGACTCCAAAAAACCTAACCCATCAACAGATCCTGGATGCCCCAGCACTTCTCTCTTCTTTTTTAGCAATCTAATCACTTGCAGCAATTTTTTTCTGGACAGAATCGGCTGCTTATTCGGTGAAGTGGAAGAACAACATGAACAGGAGGAAGAGGAAAGTGGCGAGCAGGAGGAGACAGCGCGGTCGAGGGCGAGCGTGGGCGGAGATTCTTACCTGCTCGCTTTCGACTCGCTCCGAGCCGAAAGTCGAGTTTCGACCCGCTCAGCGCCGAAAGAGGTGGGACCCCGCCTGCCGCTCGTGCTGCACATGCAGCTCTCGTCGGCTAGCCTGCCGACAGGAGACTTTCGACTTGGAGGGAACTGAAAGCCAGCTTTCGGTCCGCTCGGGACCGACAGCGCACTACTTTTCAAATTCCGCATCCGCGCATGCTACCGGCCGAAATACCCATTAAAATAATATTATTAAAAAAATCTCCTTGGCTACATCTGGAAAAAAATATTGTTTTTTGAAACTCGTAAATATTTTTTCGATCTTTTAGAATACCAGTATCACGGGTGCTCGGGCCACGAATTTCCACTCGTGTTTTTGGCGTCGGAGAAATAAAATCAAGGGCGAGCAGTTTGTTGTGCTGCTCTTTTTTATCTATGAGAAGCGAAATTTATTTCAGTTTCGAGTCTCAGACCTTAGCTAAGTTTACTTTGTCATTAGATGTTGGTCGCCGCGTCAGGCTGGACAAGCCATGATCATGTTTCAGTCAGGGGCGGAGGCAGAAATGCTCAATTTTCAAAGTTAGGGTGAGGCCGGTTTAAATAAAAATTTCTAAAAAATTACTGTTCATAATTTTTAAAGAACAAATCCATGTGATTAGGGGGGGGGCCAGGCCCCTGCTGGTCCCCTGTCTCCGCCAGTGGTTTCAGTACCTGTAAACATTCTGAATCCATGAAATAAAGCTTCGCAAGTTGCCTAAAAATAACTACGGCCCATTCTGCATCACGTGGACCAGCTCGCGCATACAGAGCTTCCCGCGCTCCTGCGGTTCGACTTCGACCTCCCCGGCGCTGACGATCACCCGCGGCAACGACGCGGACGGACGACGCCGGATTCTGGTCCCCAGAACGAAGTCTGGGTTGCTCCATTCTGCGCGCGCCTATTGGCATGGCACGCCACCACCACCACCATCACTTCGTCTCCCACCTCCGAGCCTCCGCGCCGCTGGCCGACCTCCTCCGCTCCGCGCCCAGCCTCCCCGCCGCCCGCGCCGCGCACGCGCGCGCGCTCAAATCGCCCTTCGCGGACGAGACTTTCCTCCTCAACACCCTCGTCTCCGCCTACGCGCGGCTCGGCCGCCTCGCCGACGCGCGCAGGGTGTTCGACGAGATCCCCGCCCCAACACCTTCTCCTACAACGCGCTCCTCTCCGCGCACGCGCGCCTTGGCCGCCCCGCCGACGCCCGCGTCTCTTCGACGCCATCCCCGACCCAGACCAGTGCTCCTACAACGCGGTCATCGCCGCGCTCGCGCAGCACAGCCGCGGCGCCGACGCCCTCCTGTTTCTCGCCGCCATGCACGCCGACGACTTCGTGCTCAACGCCTACTCCTTCGCCAGCGCCCTCAGTGCCTGTGCAGTGGAGAAGGATTCAAGGACCGGGGTGCAGGTGCATGCCCTCGTCTCCAAGTCGCCACATGGGAAGGACGTGTACATTGGGAGCGCGCTCTTGGACATGTATGCCAAGTGCGAGTGCCCGGAGGCGGCACGGAGGGTGTTCGAGGCAATGCCAGAGCGGAATGTTGTTTCCTGGAACAGTTTGATCACTTGCTATGAGCAGAACGGCCCTGTCGGCGAGGCGCTTGTACTGTTTGTCAGGATGATGAACAATGGTTTCGTGCCCGATGAGGTGACGCTTGCAAGTGTCATGAGTGCATGTGCGGGCCTTGCCGCGGATAGAGAAGGACGTCAGGTTCATGCGCGTGTGCTGAAATCCGACAGGTTTAGGGAGGACATGGTGCTCAGCAATGCTCTGGTGGACATGTATGCCAAATGTGGGAGGACATGGGAGGCGAGGTGTGTATTTGATCGCATGGCTTGTAAGAGTGTTGTCTCTGAAACATCACTCATCACTGGGTACGCAAGGTCTGCAAATGTGGAAGATGCTCAGGTTGTGTTCTCACAGATGGTCGAGAAGAATGTCATTGCTTGGAATGTGCTCATTGCAGCGTACACACAGAACGGTGAGGAGGAGGAGGCACTTAGGCTCTTTGTCAGGCTGAAAAGAGAGTCGGTTTGGCCAACACATTACACGTATGGAAATGTTCTCAATGCCTGTGGTAATGTTGCTGATCTTCAGCTTGGTCAGCAAGCTCATGTGCATGTCCTGAAGGAAGGTTTTCGCTTCGACTTTGGACCAGAGTCTGATGTGTTCGTCGGGAATTCCCTTGTAGACATGTACCTGAAGACAGGATCCATCGAGATGGTGTAAAGGTGTTCGAGAGGATGGCAGCCAGAGATAATGTGTCGTGGAATGCCATGATTGTTGGTCATGCGCAGAACGGCCGTGCAAAAGATGCACTGCATCTTTTCGAGAGAATGCTGTGCAGCAAAGAGAGCCCAGACTCTGTCACCATGATTGGTGTTCTGTCAGCCTGTGGCCATTCTGGATTGGTGGAGGAGGGCCGGAGATACTTTCGGTCCATGACTGAGGATCATGGGATAACTCCATCCAAGATCACTATACATGCATGATTGATTTGCTTGGTCGTGCTGGTCATCTAAAAGAAGTTGAAGAGCTCATAAAGGAAATGCCAATGGAACCTGACAGCGTGCTCTGGGCATCTCTGCTAGGTTCTTGCAGGCTACATAAGAATATTGAGATGGGAGAATGGGCAGCTGGGAAGTTGTTTGAGCTTGATCCTGAGAACTCTGGACCCTATGTTCTTCTCTCGAATATGTGCTGAGTTAGGGAAATGGGCTGATGTTTTCAGAGTGAGGAGATCCATGAAGAGCAGAGGTGTCAATAAGCAGCCGGGCTGTAGTTGGATTGAGATAGGCAGGCAAGTGAGTGTGTTTCTCGCACGAGATAATGGACATCCATGCAGGAATGAGATACACGATACCTTGAGAATCATCCAGATGCAGATGAGCAGGGTGAGTTTAGATGCTGAAAATGCCGATTGCATGGTGAATTACAGCTCTGATGCCTGTGCTAGAACTGGAAGCCACGATGCTGAAAGTGTGTGTGCTGACAACTTGGTAGCGGCTATGCCTTGATGGATCATGGATGACTTGTTTTGGACTCAGTGTATAAAGGTGAAATGCCACTTGCAGACAGAATAATATGCAGTGTGCAGATTTTACAGCTGACTTCCGGTAATAAAATAATCGAAAAAATGAGCCATCTCTTATCAGATATTTGGTTGTTTACTAATTGAAAGCGGAAAAGGTGAAGGAAAGACGCTCAGTATCGTCGTTCGTAAGCAAAGTTCAAGAGTATGAGTTGAAGAGAAGCTAGCAAACAATCCCCCATTGACTTCCTCGAGATCCCTGCAAGTGCAACACCCCTTCGCACCTTCACTTATATTAACCTGAGTAGAGGACTCTGCTTCCAAGTGGAGGTCTTAAGAGGCTTCTTAGTTACAGTTTAAGCAATGGACGTCCCTCAGCTGCTCCCTTTCTCCACCCTCGTCGTAGTCCTGCTGCTCTTCTCCGGCTCCATCACGGCCGAGGTGGAGGCCACAAATCTGCCGGAAGAGGCGGTCCTGACGCTTGATGCGGGCAACTTCTCGGACGTCGTGGCCAAGCACGAGTTCATCGTTATGGAGTTCTACGCGCCATGGTACGTACAGCTAACTCGTTTCTTTAAGCGGCTGCAATCTGACTCACCCCTGAGGCCCTGAAGCCCAGTGGATAATTAACTGATGTGCAACTGCAGGTGTGGCCACTGCAAGCAACTCGCTCCAGAGGTAATCCATTACCTTCAAGTGTAGTCAGTCTTACTTTGAAATGGAAGATGCAACACTGAAATGTATGTATGATATGATGCATGCAGTACGAGAAGGCAGCCTCCGTGCTGAGGAAGCACGACCCACCGGTGGTGCTCGCAAAGGTGGATGCATATGACGAGAGTAACAAGGAGCTCAAGGACAAGTACAAGGTGAATTCGTATCCGGCCATCAAGATCATCAGGAATGGAGGGAGCGACGTGAGCTCTTACGGTGGCCCAAGGGATGCCGACGGCATGGTGGAGTACCTTAAGAAGCAGGTCGGCCCGCCATCTCTTGAGCTCAGGTCGGCAGGGGATGCTGACCGCTCTATTCATGACAACGGGGTGGTCCTAGTAAGTCTCCCCACTATTGTGCAATTTACGCCTCTCGTTTTGTTCTCCTGAATAATGCGAAATCGATAGATGTGGTGTTTCTGAGACTTGTCCTGTAGGTGGGAGTATTTCCTGAGTTTGCTGGTATGGAGTATGAGAATTTCATGGCCGTGGCAGGCAAGATGCGAACGGACTATGATTTCTTTCACACATCCGATGTTACCATTCTGCCACGTGGCGATCAGGCCATCAAGGGACCCCTTATTCGACTATTTAAGCCATTCGACGAGCTGTTTGTCGATTCGCAGGTAAATCTCTTTCTTCATGTGTTTTTCTTTTTAGATGCTGATGACTTAATGTGTATGCCTTTTCTTGTGTAATCATACACGAGTCTTTTTGTAATTGTCAGGATTTCGATAAGGATGCAATCAAAAAGTTTATTGAGGTATCTGGTTTCCCTACCGTAGTAACCTTTGATGCCGACCCAACCAACCTTAAGTTTCTCGAAAGATACTACAGCACGCCTAGTGCCAAAGTGAGTAAAAACAATTGCCCTGAGATCCTGTTTGTTACTCCAGAACTTGCTGTCTCAACTTCATATGCTGGATGGAAGAATGTGGACATTCAGTAATTTAGCTCAATTCTGTACCTGCACCTGATATTGACATAGGACCAGCGTTTGAGATTGTAAGAGTGCATTGAACTGTTTCAGATGTCTCATAAAACATGAATATATATACTTTGGTGTGTGATTGGACAGGCAATGCTTTTCTTGCACTTCAGCGACGACAAAGTCGAGGCCTTCAAGAGCCAGATACATGAAGCAGCCAGGCAGCTCAGTGGTAATAACATAAGCTTTCTAATTGGTGATGTTTCAGCCGCTGACCGTGCCTTCCAGGTCGTTATTCTTACTAGCCTCTCATCACATGTTAGTTAAGGATTCGTATAACCAATCTATTGATCAGTATCCATGCGAAACCTTTCAGTATTTTGGGCTCAAGGAAAGTGATGTTCCCCTCCTCTTCGTGCTAGCATCTACTGGAAAATATCTGAATCCAACCATGGAGCCTGACCAGCTCATACCCTGGATGAAGCAGTATATAGTTGAGGCCTAGTCTACTTTACTATGTTATTTCAGAGTACTCTTTTGTCAAATATTTCCCTAATCATCTACTCTTTTGTCCATACAGTATGGCAACTTGACACCTTATGTTAAGTCAGAGCCAATCCCTAAGGTGAATGACCAACCTGTTAAAATCGTAGTGGCTGATAGTATTGATGACATTGTTTTCAACTCTGGCAAAAATGGTTCGTTCCTCTTACTTCAACTGGTTGTCTGAACTGAAATATACCGTGGTTTTCTCTTACCAAGTCACTGCACGACATTAATCTTTTTGCAGTTCTACTCGAGTTCTACGCACCTTGGTGCGGTCACTGCCGGAAGTTGGCCCCGATACTGGAGGAGGTTGCGGTCTCGTTCCAAGACGACGAAGATGTTGTCATAGCAAAGATGGTAATCCACTTTTTCAGCTGCTGGTTCAATCTAAACTGTGCCATTGTTATAGATAATAATACTCCTATGGTAGAGCATTTCTTAGCCATTATAAACGCCGACTCGTCTGGTTTCGCAGGATGGCACCGTAAACGATATCCCGTCAGACATTGAGATTGAGGGATATCCAAGTCTGTACTTCGTTCCTGCTAATGGGGGAGACCTTCTGTTGTATGAGGGTGCGAGGACGGCGGAGGAGATGATCAACTTTATCAATAAGAACAGGGAACCCAAAGCTGGTGCATCTGCTGCAGTGGAAGAAGTAACCCAAACCGATGCTGTAGAAGAGGAGGTAACATCATCAGCAGCGTCCACTAAAGATGAACTTTAATCAAGATGTGTGTATCGTATGTGTCCTTTCCTTCCTTGGCAACTCTTGTATTTTTTTCTGTTTCTTGCTCTGTGAAATCTACTCCCTCCGTTCCAAATTAGTTGACTTGGATTTGTCCAAATATGGATTATGTATAATTGTTTAGTGTCTAGATACATCCATTTCTAGACAAATGTGTGTCAATTAATTTGGAACGGAGGGAGTAATGTTTTGCTTGTGCAAAAATCCAGTGCTTATAACCATCTGTGTCACGCAGGACATTGATGAGCTCTACACTTCCCAGTCACAGACGACATAGAATGAGTGTGCAGGGCAGTTGCTCAGATCAGCCGTTACGAAGTTGGAAGGATAGGGATTCATAGCAGTCACTGTACTGTGAATTTCTGATGCCGTATTTTGAATCGAATAATCTCCATGCAGCCACTTTTGTCTTCATGTCTTACTTTGTGCAATGAGGCCCCATATTTGTGAATATGTGTTTTCACGCCGAGGAACTCAACAAAGTAAAAACAATTACACTGCTTTTTTTCTTTGCAAAACTGGTTTCTTGATCACTGTAAAATGGAGAGGCGAGATGTGATTTTGTTTTTCGAAAATATAAGATTCTTCGCATGTATCTAGATGATACAACCACAAAATAGTTCCTGTCCGGAATAAGCAACACGTACAACCACGCAGACGAAAAGCAACCTGGTAAGGCCCTGTTTGGAACAAAGGAAAATGGTAAGAATTTTGCAGGATAGGATTTTTACAGGAAAATTTCCTATGGTACTGTTTGGAACAAAGGAATAGAAATCTTAGATTCCTTTAAAATTCATATAAGATAAACTATTCCATAAAAATTTTGGAGGAAAACAAACGTGAGGTGAGACCTCATGTTTTCATCTTCTTGTGTCTACAATTCCTGTGTTTTTCCTATGTGACATTCAAACGACACTTTGGAAAATTTCTTGTGGTTTAGTTCCTGTAAGTATTTAGAAAACATGACACCTCAATTTCTGTGTTTTTCATATTCCTACGCCGTTTACTTCGTGTATTGCAAACGGGGCCTAAATGTTGTAGTTCTTAAAGCTAAAAAGTACTATTGCCACACTGTAGGCTCAAGATGCCGAATATGGAGAGTAGGTCGACATCCATACCTGGAAAACATGTCCTGACAAGCCGCTTTAGCTTTGCATCGTGCCATCGCATCAAGTATGCAGCCAGTTTGTACATAATAAGTACTCTCCGTTTTTTAATATAAGATGTTTTAACATTTGTCCACATGCACATGTACACAAATGTATATAGACATGTAGTAGTGTGCATGTTCAGTCACTTTGCTATGTATCTAGACAACATATGGAACACCTATAACATCTTATATTAAAAAACGGAGAGAGTACATAACAGGAGAGCTCATGCGCTAGTAGCAATTTTCGGAGCTTGTAGGATTTATAAAAAGCTATAACTATTTAAAAAATTGATATTTCTAAACGTGTGATCTCATGTGAAAATGTGCAACGCTTAACCCTTTCATTTTTGGAAATGTTATTTAACTCTAGTGGTTCATAATGGTGACAGTTAGATAAAACGCTCGGAAAGACGATAATAAGGATTAAAGAAACTACCTTGATAGGAGACAACCTTTATAGAAGGGGAAGAAACCAAATACAACATCCACAATAAAAAACGGACACGACACAGAGGCCGTAAGGAATAGAAAAGCAAAAATCTCACAAAAACCTGTTGACACACGAACACGTCACGTGTACCCGCGGCGCCGAGGGAGATGCTCCGCAACTCACTCCGCGGGAGGCTCGCGGAAGCGCGATACGCAAGACAATCCGGCGGGCACTTTTGGAACCCAACACTCCACACGCCGGGAGGAACCCTCTGGACGCACGGCGGCGATGGGCTGCCCTAGGTCACTTCGCGTCGACCTTGGGCTCACAGATCGAAATCCTCCTTGATGAAGAACGTCGACGAACGAAAGCAATGACAGAGGTAGAAGATATGCGAAATAGGCAATAGTAGATTGGTTTTGTGTTTGACGATTGTGTGTTGCCCAATCGGCCGGCACCCTCGTATATAAGGGCGGATGGACATCCCGTGCAAGGAAAGGTTTGGATTCATGTCCAAAACCCTAATCTGGGTCCAATTCGGATGGCCTGACCCGAACCTTACAAAACTGTTCGGTCTGTACCTTGCGGATCGTTTTTTAGGTAGTAAACGACTCCCGATCAAAATCTCATAAAAAGAGAAGTTGTTCGTCTCGAAAAAACGAAGAACTTTCCTTTTATGTGTTTTTCCATTTGACTCTATCTGGACCCCTCAAATTCAATCGGAAGCAAATCGATACGTTTTTTTTAGTATTTCCCGATTGCACTCGCCCAAGGGCAAAGTGTGTCTATGGTAGGGCGACCTGCCTGTGGCCTTGCCTGCTTCGTGTGCGCCAAAGGACAGAGCATGTCTATGGTAAGGTGCGCACAGTATTTTGGCTCTACAAGTTGCATATGACCTCGGATTGAGATGATCCAAAAACCAAAGTTGGTTGTCTCGATGATACGCACAACTTTCATTCACATTATAGTTTCATCTGAGATAATCTTGATGATACCTCTTTGTAAGACAAAATTGTTCGTCAACACATGCCCCCCTGTTTTTTGGCAAAGCTAGCGTGCCAAAAAATAACTTGCACTTTTATTGTTCTAAGGACGATGTCAACACTCCATCGGCCATATTTTCTTAGGGTGATATATTTTATCGGCCATATGTTCTTAGGGCGATAAAATTTCATCGGCCATTTGCGTGATTAAGCTTCCTGCCACACGCTCGGGTAGAATTTCTTCAAGTAACGTCCATTAAGGGCCCGAGGTAATATCAAGCCTCCATCTGTAGACTCGACCAAATATGAGTTTCTAGGCACAACTATCATGATCTTAAAAGGACCCTCCCAGCTCGGAGACCATTTGCCGAATTTCTTGTCTTTCGAACCGACCGGCAAGATTACCTTCCAGACGAGATCACCAACCTGAAAACTTTTCAGCTTCACCTTCTTGTTATCCGCCCTGGCTACCCGTAATTTATCTCTCTCAATGTCCTTCAATGCCATCAAACGTTTATCAACAACCTCATCGATGTTGTCCATCATCAAATTGTGAAAATCAACTGCTGATAAACCATCTTGTTTGGCGATTCTCAATGCAGCCAGATTTACCTCAACGGGCAAAACGGCTTCTTGCCCATATACCAACTCATACGGCGTTACCTTGATTGCACCGTGCCGTGAAATCCTGTGTGCCCACAATGCTTCGGATAGCACCTCGTGCCACTTCTTCTTGATGAGCCGAATCAATGTCTTATTGCTAGATTCGGCTTGTCCATTGGCTTGGGCATAATAAGGAGATGAATTGAGCATCTTTATACCATATGATTCGGCGAATTCTTTCATTTCCTTAGCCATAAATGATGTACCCTAATCTGTAGTCAATGTCTGTGGCACACTGAATCTATGAATAATGTGCTCAGTTATAAATTTGATTACCTCCTTATGTGTCATATTCCGGAGAGGTACTGCTTCAGACCACTTGGTAAAATAATCGGTGGCCACCAATACGAACCGATGCCCTTTCGAGGACGCAGGATGAATCATGCCAATAAAATCCAATCCCCATCCCCTGAACTGCCATGACTTTACAATAGGATGTAACATAGCAGCAGGTGCCAATTGGATGTCCCCGGACTTCTGACAAGACTCACACCCCTTATAATATCTGAAGCAATCATTAATCATCGTCGGCCAATAAAATCCAGCACGCCGTAGCAACCACTTCATCTTGTGAGCCGACTGATGTGTACCGCATATACCTTCATGTACCTCTCCCACGGCAACTCTCGCTTGATCTTCATCTAGACACTTCAGGAGAATGCCATCCACTGTTCGGTGATATAAATCATTGTCCAGCAACGTATATTTGAATGCCAACCGCCGAACAACCTTGTCTGTCCTCTTGCTAGGATCCTGCAAGTATTCAATAATAGGTCTCCTCCAATCTCCTTGTGTACCTGCACTAGACCCTTCATTAGCAGCCGAATCAATGGGGGTCAATTCGGCTTCACATAATTCAGCAAAAGCAAGCATCGGCTTATAAGAACAATGAAACGCGCCACGGCTGACGTGATAGCCAGATGCTTGTTGTGCTAAATCATTTGCAACACTATTATCCTGCCTAGATATGTGAGAGATATTGAAATAATCCAAAGTAGCAATTATGTCTAAGCATTTATCAAGATACATATTAAGTGATCCGTCGATGCATTGAAAAAATTTGTTTACTTGTTGCACTATTAACAACGAATCACCAAAAGCCTCCACATGTGTCGCGCCCACGGCGACCAACATCTCCAGCCCAATAGCAATGCTTCATATTCGGCTTGATTATTTGTGCAGAAATATTCTAAGCGACACAAGGCCTCAAAAATAGCACCATGAGGAGAAATATAGACAATGCCGACCCCCTGGCCATCGTCACAAACTGAACCATTAAAGTATAGTCTCCATGGTACTAGCGAAACAAGGTTAACATCTATCTCATGCTCAATGTCAATCCGATGCTCAACAATAAAATCAGCAAGAATTTGGCCTTTCAAAGATTTTAAGGATTCATAAGTGTAGTGACCCAGCACACCACTGCATGTTGTAGTGTACAAGTCGTTGATATAATACTCACGGAAGGACCATTCCGTAAATATTACATCCTTCAGAGTAGTACAAAAGAAACATAGTCGGTCCAAGGTAACACTATAGGATTACAACACTATTCAGTACAAAATCTCGAGAACCTCCTTTACAAACAGAAGTAAGTCTCGTGCAAATGAAAACCTCGAAAAACTCAAGTCGAAGCGCTAAGCTGGATACCAGCTCCACTTTTAACTCCTAATCCACTACTGATGTTGTCACAACCCTACTCTATCTATCTGGAATATCTTTGACTAGATTTGTGCTCCGCCTTCCAATAATCGTTGTCTTCCCCATAGGCATTGTTGTCGTCGTGTCCACCATTACACTGTTGTTGCCACTCCTCCGTTGGCAATCTAGAGGTTGACTCCTTGAAGCTCCACAAGGTTAATGTGTCGCTAAGAACTTCCCCAACGTCGTGATGGATTCCTGTCAATCCTCTGTTGTCTCCAATAATCTAAGCAAGGGGTCAACGGAGTAAAGGGTGAGCAACACGAGCATTACTCAGCAAGTTCATATAACAGTAATAAGGTGTTTTATGCACTAGCTACCATCCATACCAAAAGGTCATGGATGAACATGCATATCTTTGTAAAATATTTTTAGGAAAAGATTTATTTTATCTTCAGAAAACTATGCCCGTCAACCATTCACAGGTGCTAGGGCTTCATGGAGCCACCTTTCCTGCAGCGTTCGCAGCTCCTTCCCGGAACAGGGAGTAACATGTCACACTTTTTTACACTCTGCAGAGGTGCATTACTTTACCCATAAGAGATCAATGCCTTGTTGCACAACCGGGAGATCTTTCCCGTCCACACTCTCTTTGGTATGGGGCCCAGTCGATGATCCAAGCCATTCGCCGTGCTTCTCCAACAACCCCGCATGCCCACCCAATTCATGCATAGCAGAATCACCCCTGATACACTACCCCTCACGGTAGGTACCTAGGCATCCTCTTGCAGACCATCATAGGCACCAAAGTCTTTGGGCATTAAGGGGTCCCACCCATGTGCATGTAGTCCCGCAAGACCTACAGCGTATGGCTCTAGCTGCCCGTTGACATGCGAAAGGGAGAAGGTCACAGATGACTTTCCCGTCCCATTCCAAGTCTCATGGTTAACGCTTCATTTACGGCGCGCAAGAACACTGACGACATTGGTTCTTAAGTCATAGGTATTACTTTCCCGTGCAAATGGAACCTCCACCAACCACATCATACCATGGTTCCATCTGCCAGCCAACAATATATATATAGCAATTCACATCATTCGAAAATAGGTTTTACTTTTTCATGCAATGATAAACCATAGTATTTTGCATTTACTTTGATAAACATAATCAAGTAGGACATGAGCAAGAGTGAACTTGCCTTGGATAGATATAGCAGTTCAAACCCTTCGGGGTTCTAGGGTTTGCGGCAAAACCCCGAATTCTGAAAATAGCAATGTAATCCCGATAAGGACTACAAAAACTCTAGCAAGATGCTATTATGCATAAATATGAGATGTATCGCAAAATACCCCCAAAGATATCCCAAGCTTAAGTAAGCTTCGTCTTACGCACTAGTTCGATAATATCGAATTAACTTGACTTAAGATTATTTCATCACCTTTAGGTGTTGTTATTAATACTTAACTCGATTATGAGTTGGGTCTAGTGATTACTTAGAATGTGATGCCTTCATGTCTTTAAGTGTGTATCACTTTTATTTATCTGATTAAGTATTATTAAATATTAAGAGCAACCACTTATAAGCTTATCTTTTATTGAGTATCACACTTAAAAGAAAAGAAATAAAGTAACACCATTTTATGTTTCATTTCTAAGTTTTAGAATATTATCTTAAATGAATAAGTCTATAACACAAAATTAATCCAAGTATTGATAATAATAATAATAATGAACATATTTATTAAGTAGAGAGTTCAATTTTAGGTTATGTAAACATCCTTCAATAATTATTTTCCTTATGGAAAATATTATTTTAATTAACCATTTAATGCTCACAATGTAGGACATGAAATGACTATAACATTTTCAAATTTGAAATTTAAACATGTGAAGCATTTTTAAATGAAGTTGGAATGCATCCAAAAGAGCATTTGAAATTAACTCCATATTTAAATTAATAAGTAAATTGTTGTTTCAAATTTAGAGTGATTCAATTTTAGTCAAACAAGTGTTTGATTTTTTACAAACAGATAGATTTTATTTTTCTGTTCATTTTGATATATTATTTGTATTTTTCTGATTTAATATGAAATAGTTATGAATTTCCAAAGTTTATTCAATTTAAAATATTTTTGGAATTATTTTCTTATTAATTTTTGATTTATGAAATGACCAAAATGCCCTTGGTTAAACTTGGTTGAACCAGACCAAGACCTGGCTCGGGTCAGTGGTCAACCCGACCGAGCCACACTCTAACCGACCCCTTCTTCTTTCTCTCTCTCTCTCCCGAACCCCTCTGGCGATCCTCTGCCGCCCCGCCGTCGCCGATTGATTCCGACGTGCTCCGGCCACCTCCGTCGCCGTGCTGTGGCGCGGTCGACGCACTGGTTGACGCTCCACCTTCTCCTCCTTTTCGATTCGGTTTTCCCCGCCTGGCGCGGCTGTGCGCGACCCAACCCTATGCTAGGGTTTCGGGCGTCGGCGTGGCTCCGCCGTGCTCGCTCTGCTCCGGTGCTCCGCCATGGCTGGGTGCAGGGTTGCGACCCCTGTGCTGCTATGGTGGTGATGGTGAAGCTCGCCTCCCTGTGGTCCTTCTCCTTTGGCCACACGGGCACTGCCCCGTCGCCGTGGAGCTTCGACCATGGGCGTGAGGTATGATTTTTCTCCCCTTTCTCCTTCTTCTCCCCTCCTCTGGCCTATGGCCGTGCTCTGTGATGTGTTCTACTAGCAGTGAATTAAGGATTCTATTGCTAGGTGTGATGCTGTTCTGCTGCTCCTGTGATGAACACAAGATGTGTTCAGATGCTACTTTAGTGTTTACTAAAGAATTTCCTGCTAGTGGCTTGGATGTGAGCTTGATTCTATGCTTCTGTCAGTGGTTCTGTCCAAATGATGCTATTCTAAACCTTAGGTTCAAAATATGCCTCTGTTGATTTGTCCCTTTGATATGATGCTCTATTAGTGCCCTGTGCAAGTAAATCTCATTTTCTCGAGCTAAATAATTTAGTATAGTTTGCTGTGATGCCTCCTTTGAGTTACACAGAAGCAATCTGATGATTTTAGCTTAGGGAAATTTGCTTTTACTTTCCAGTGGTATTGTTAGTGCACATATATGCTTGTGGTGCCTCTCCCTTTGTGGGTTTTGTGCCCAACATCTGATTATTGAAGTTGTGCTTCAATAAGATCTAAATCCAAGCAATATTTGCTTGTATACTTTTTCTTTCCTGTGTGGATTTAATTCCCCTTGTATATGATGCACAGGCTGAGGTTCAATTTATTAAGAACAGATGTTGTGCTTGGTCTTTTTACTCCCCTGTGATGATTTAGCATAGCATCACTATGCTAGACTGAGGGCAAATACTTCACCACACCCATGTGCAACTAGCAGATCATGTTGCTAGGGAAATAGAAATCAACCTGCTATCAGATATGATGATGAGGTGGCTGTGGTGCTTGTGGTTCTTGTGGTTCTGCTGCTTGCTTGATCAACAGTTCCTGGTGCTCTTCTCCTTGCTGGCCTACTCCTCCAGCTCCAGATGGTTTCCTTCTTGTTCCTGGCCTTCCCACCTTGCTCTGCTTGCTCTTGAGCTCTACTCCATCTTGCTCTTGCTTTTCGCAAGGATTGTGTGGTGGATTAAATGATGGTGTATGATTTTGTGATGAACTGAGTTCAGAACAGTGAAGAACTCGAGTTGGTGCAGTTGTGAGTGAAAAGATGGGTTTTTCCTTGCTTGCTACGGCTGTCTCTTGCTCTTATCCTCCCCATGGGAGTGAAGTAGCTGTGATGTTGACAGCACAGTAGCACTAAGTGATTGTGCTGCTTGCTTGCTTGGCTCCCAGGTTCTGTTCACCTGGATGCTTCGGTTGGTTGGTATTATCTCTAGTTGTGCATTCTTTTTACTTGCCAAGTGGATTTTGTTGCCAACCAATGATGTTTCTCTGAGGCCAATTTCTTTGATTAGGAACAGATGTTATACTTAGTCCCTTAAACAACACTCAATGATGTAATTAGCAATGCAACTCATTGCTAAACTGAGAGTATTATTAACCCTAACCCCTCTTTGTATTTTTTTTTTGCAGGAACTCAAGTATAAAGTTGGAGATCAAACGAAGAAGAAGATATAAGAATTTCTAGTTTAGGAATATTTGTAATTTTCCTTTTTTGTGTAATTCAAATTGTTGTAATATAATTGTAAAGAAAATGTAATGTTGTGACTATTCAATAAAGTAATTTATTTGTCTTACAAGAATTGTATAATTTGTAATATGTGTTGTAAAGATTTAAATTATTCAAACAACTATAAATTTAGTTACTTAATTATTATTTCTATAACTTTATTGTTTTAATTTGAATTACTTTACAAATTCAATATTATTTGAATATTCAAATTGGATTAAAAATTCCCACAACAAGTGAATTACCTAGAGGTCATGTCGAAATTTATTGCATTCACCTAAGATGATCTAAACCCTAATTCATGAAGATGAATGAACTCCGATCACTCCAGGGTTTTTAATTTGCGAAAAATTTATTTAGGTTTTTCAAATGCATGCATGCAGATGCACAAATTCCTACCTTTACCCTTCGTTAGTTCCTAAACGTTGGGATATTACAATAAGCTAAATCATATTCAATTAAACCATACACCCACTTGCCGATTCTACCACTCAAAATCGGCATGTGCAACATGTATTTTATGACATCGGTTTGACAAGCTATAGTACACATGCTAGACAACAAATAATGTCGTACTTTGGTGCAAGCATAAGCATAATTTTTCAATGAATGTGTACCTTGTTTCGGCATCCAATAAACGCCGGTTCAAATATGTGATAATGTGCTCCTTCCCTTCGGTTTCTTGTGTCAAAACAGCACCAATGCCATTATCTTCCGCAGCAATGTACAACAGAGATGGCTCTCCATGCCTAGGCGCCTCATCACCGGAGGGGTGGATAAACACCGCTTGATATTCTCGAAAGCTTCTTGCTGCTTTGCCCCCCAGGCAAACTCACGATCAGACTTTAACCGAAGAATAGGAGTGAAGGCACTAACTTTCCCGGACAGATTCACTATAAACCGCCTCAAATAATTTATTTTTCCCAGGAATTTCTGCACGTCCTTCTTGCATTTTGGTGCTTCTACTTTTTGTATTGCTTCTATCTTCTTGCGATCAATTTCTATACCATGTTCATGAATAACAAAGCCCAAGAACTTCCCAGCCGATACTCCAAACGCACGCTTCAACGGGTTCATCTTCAGCCCATACTTCCACATCCTCGCAAACGCTAGACGCAGATCGGCTAAGTGGGGATCAGCAGCACTCGATTTAACTACAACGTCGTCGATGTAAACTTCAAGTATGACTCCAAGCAAATCATGAAATATTAAATTCATCGCCCGTTGATACGTGGCACCAGCATTCTTTAGGCCGAAGGTCATCACTGTCCACTCAAATAGACCAACAAAACCAGCGCAACAAAAAGCCATCTTATACGCGTCTTCTTCGGCCATAAAAATCTGGTTGTACCCCGCATTGCCATCAAGAAAACTGATGATCATGTGACCAGAAGCATTGTTAATAAGCATATCAGCTATAGGCATAGGGTACTCATCTTTGGGCATAGCTCTGTTCAAATCTCGGAAGTCGATATAAAGCCGCAGCTTGGGGGATCCTTTCTTCTCCACGGGCACAATGTTGGAAATCCAATTCGCATACCTGCAAGTCCTGATGAAATTAGCTTTAAGCAAATGACCAATCTCTTCTTTGATTCGGTCATACATATTATTAGGATCGAATTTCCTAGCTGGTTGCTTATGAGGTCTAAAACCGGCCTTAATTGGCAACCGATGCTCAACTAGCCTTCGGCTTAATCCAGGCATCTCATGATATTCCCATGCAAAGCAATCAACAAATTCTTTTAGCAAGCCGATCAACATGAATTTATAATCGGCGCTCAAATTTTTGTTTACAAACGTTGGCCTAGGAACAGAGCCATCCCCTATGTCTACCTCCTCCAACAGGTCGGCCGACGTAAATCCTTGTCCTAACTTGTCCATGTCTTCTATCTCTTCTATGGATTCACCCATATCGTTCCCAACGGCCCGATATTCGATGAGCCTCTTCTGCAGCCACTCTTTGTTGTGATCCATTAGACTATGAACGGGACAGCCGATTATCACCAATCGGCTTTAGAGAGATGGGTATAAAACCGTTCCTTGTAGCACTAAGGAAGTCAAAATCTGAAAGATCACGCCCCGTCAAACATGTGGCATTGGGATGCTGCCAGTCCACCAAAGAATCAGTCAAAGCAACGCAAACCGAATTATCCGCATGGACGACCTCCACTTCATCCTCAACCCACTGAATTAAGAACTGGTGCAATGTGGATGATACGCACTGGTTCGCATGGAGCCAATCACGGCCAAGTATGACATTGTAATTACCTTACACCTCAGCGACGAAGAATGCGGTGGCCAAAGTCTTGCTCCCTACCGTGAGCTCAACACTCATAACGCCTTTGGCCTCAGTCCGTTCTTTGCCTTCAAATCCGTTGAGCACCATGTTGGTCTTCATCAACTTATCTTCATCTAGCCCCAACTTCTTGAAGACCGAATACGGCATCAAATTCACCACAGCGCCTCCATCAACAAGCATCCTAGCAACCGGTGATCCATCAACGCGTCCCTTGATAAACAGTGGTTTTAAATGATTCACCGGTTCTCGTGGCTTCTCAAAGACAGCGTTCTTCGGACCGAAATCTAGCTGTGCCACCTCTCCTTCTTCGTCTGTAGCACGGAACTCAAAGGGCAAGTAGTACACCATGTTAATATCCATACCTCCCTGGTCGGCGTGTTCTAGAAGTCCACCATCTCCTCATCGCCCTCTGGCGTGGTTTCCACCTCCAAGTCATTCTCCTGCTCATCCGCCAACTCCAAGTTATCCGTTGACGTGATCATGTCGGTGGACACAGGCGATGTATCAACATCGGTGTTTTCCTCAGGTGGCGTAGGAATTGGTGTGACCTCCATGTCCGCAGCCTTCTTTACCTCCTTGCGTATACAAATTTGAGACGGAGACGGGTGAATCTTCTCGAAGAATTCGTCCCTCCACATCTCTGCATCGTATTCCGCCTTCTGCTGGTTCCTCATGCATTGCAGCTTCCTCTTCTGAGTTTTTGTTATCCCGCGAGGACACCACTTAGGCTGCGTGTACTTTGGATCCCTCGGCTTGGTCTTACTGCTGCTGGCTTCGCGGTCGTTAGCCGAGGTCCGCTGTAATGTAGATGAAACCGGCTGAAGAACCGATTTGCTGCCGCTCCCTGCCACGACAAAGCTTCCGCCGTTTTTGCTGCCCCGGTGATATCTGATCCGCTGCTTGCTCCTGTCGCGGCGACTGTTTCGGCAGATTTCTCTAGCACGGCAGCCGTTCTGGCATATTCGTTGCCGCCGTGCTGCGTTGTCCTGTCTTCAACCGATCCGTCAACGACCGGTTCCCCGAGCGACAATTCATGCGTGCCAATGATCACGGTGCCCACGTCTGTGACACGTCCCTGTTGCCCAGCACTTGTTGACTTGCCTGCTGTTGGTGACGTAGGACGCGAAACCCTTTGCACTTCATTGCGATGATATGACCATTGGGGGTCATTGGGGGTTGCATCTGTCCTCCATTGTAATATCGTGGCGCGTAGGGAGGTGTCGCCCCACGGGGCCCCGGCATCCACTGCCCATACGGCCTCTCGTGCCTCGGAGACCTCTCCCTCGGAGGCGATCTTGGACGCTTCATATGAGATTGCCAGTTGTACGAACCGGCAGCCTGGCGCTTGTATTTGTTCAGCAACATGTCGAAGGTTGGCTTGATCTTCTTGTAGCGCGCATTTGCCTCATTCTTCTTCCACTTGCCAACTTCTGGGTTCTTCGGCTTTATGAATTTAGCACGAATACCCTCTTGCGCTGGTGCTTGCCCCCGGGTACGTGTTCTTGATAGTTATCTTCAACACCTCCTTGCCCCCGGCCTGCTTGTCCAGCACCACTTCTCCTTACAGCCTTATCGTTGTCCTTGTTGTTCCTGGGCTCACCAATAACGACATTAGCTTTGTTAATTGATCTGGCCGCCTCTGGCCGAATTAGCACCTTCTTCCCCTGCAGCTCGATGGTGTTCATGGGGAAAGGCTGCTTATCGACTTGCATATCGGAAAAACTCAATCTTACGTCATTAATGGCCGATTGTATCTGTCGTTGAAAAACATTGCAATCGTTAGTAGCATGAGAAAATGAATTATGATACTTGCAATATGCACGCCATTTTAACTCATCAAACGGCGGTAAAGCATGAGAAATGTGAATATGTTTGTCTTTAAGCATAGCATCAAAAATTCTATCACATTTACCAACATCAAAGCTGAACACCATATCATCATCACGACCCTTGCGAGTCGGCTTTAAAGCTTCACATGTATACGGTTTGGTCTTTGATGGCCAAACAAACTCAGCAGCATATACATCGGCCTCTTCGTCCGAATTTTCGCTGGTACCATGTGGAGATGTGGACGATCGGATTTAGATCTATGCTTGTCCCCCATCTCCTTGCCACGGTTTTCTTGAGCCAACGCTCGCTGCAAGACTTGGCTAACATTTAAAAATTCAAAACCCTCGATTCTTTCTTTTATGTGGGTTCTCAAACCGTTAAGCACTAAATCAGCCATGTCCCTTTCGGTTATCACCAAGCTATAACACCGGTTTTTAGTGTCTCTAAATCGCTTGACATAATCGGTGACTGATTCATCATGTTTTTGCCTAACCGATGTAAGATGGGACAACTTAAGCTCATTATCATCGGTATAAAAGTGCTCATGGAACTTCTTTTCTAGATGATACCAAGTGTGAATAGAGCCATAAGGTAATGCAGAAAACCATGAAAAAGCAGTACCGGTTAACGACAACGGAAATAAGCGCACTTTTAAAGGATCGGTGTTGCCAGCTTCTCCTAACTGCGCTAGATATTGACTCACATGTTCCCACGTCGTTTTATTATCTACCCCGTTGAATTTAGCAAAATCAGGGACTTTATAACCTTGGGGATATGGTATGCTGTCAAAATATTCAGGATATGGCTTTTGGTACATCCGACTAATTGGCTTCGGCTCTACGCCGAAGTTGTCGTAGAACATTTTTTGCAATTCGGCTCTAAGAGTAACCATGCTTTCATCCATGACCGAATTACCTGCTGGTGGTGCCGCCAAATTGTAACTTGGGGCTGCGATATTGGCTACGGGTGGCGTGATCCGATTCAGCAATGGAGCCGAATATGGGATGCTACTCACAGGTGCAATGGGTGCGAATTATGATTTGGTGCCATAAGATTAGCTATCGGTGGCTCAACATAATTCGACATGTAGCCGAATACGGTACGCTACTAATAGGCATTGGAGATACCGGCACGTTTATTAGCTGACTATCTTGAAAAAGACGCTTCGGCGTACCCTGAAGTGCAGCCGATGAACCAGGTGATGCCATACTAGGGTTTCTAGCAGGAAGGCTTGTACTAGCAAAATTATCAGGTGTATTTTCCCAGCTTTAAACACATCTAACATGGCCGCATACGCTAGGTTACTAGACTCGGTGGCATAATGATTAATTGCGGCTATTTGGTCCTTAGAGAAGACGTCGGAACTTACAGTGGGCTCGGATGGGATGCCGAGCATCGGTGGCAGCTTGTTCTCGCCGAGCGGGACGAGGCCCCCTTGGCGTTCCTTCTTGTATCCGGAGAGGAACGACTTCACGTCCTCTTCCTCTTGCTGCTTCTTCAGAGCCTCGAACTCCTCCTTGCGCTTCTTCTCCAGCGCATCGAGTTGCTCCTGGCGTTCCTTCTTCCACGCCTCATAGTCTTGGCGCTGCTCCGCCGAAAGATCATCGAAGCTAGGCTTAATGATGTTTTCGGCGTTAACATCAGCTGGCCGGGGAATCTGGTTCGACATGATGATCTTCTTCCCCAGCGGAGTCGCCAAAAAGTGTGTTGACACACGAACACGTCACATGTACCCGCGGCGCCGAGGGAGATGCTCCGCAACTCACTCCGCGGGAGGCTCGCCGGAAGCGCGATACGCAAGACAATCCGGCGGGCACTTTTGGAACCCAACACTCCACACGCCGGGAGGGACCCCGTCTGGACGCACGGCGGCGATGGGCTGCCCTAGGTCACTTCGCGTCGACCTTGGGCTCGCAGATCGAAATCCTCCTTGACGAAGAACGTCGACGAACGAAAGCAATGACAAGGTAGAAGATGATGCGAAATAGGCAATAGTAGATTGGTTTTGTGTTTGACGATTGTGTGTTGTTCAATCGGCCGACACCCTCGTATATAAGGGCGGCTGACTTCCCGTGCAAGGAAAGGTTTGGATTCACGTCCAAAACCCTAATCTGGGTCCAATTCGGATGGCCTGACCGAACCTTACAAAACTGTTCGGTCTGTACCTTGCGGATCATTTTTTAGGTAGTAAACGACTCCGGATCGAAATCTCGTAAAAAGAGAAGTTGTTCGTCTCGAAAAAACGAAGAACTTTTCTTTTATGTGTTTTTCCATTTGACTCCATCTGGACCCCTCAAATTCAATCGGAAGCAAAGCGATACGTTTTTTAGTATTTCCCGATTGCACTCACCCGAGGGCAGAGGGTGTCTGTGGTAGGGCGACCTGCCTGTGGCCTTGCCTGCTTCGTGTGCGCCAAAGGACAGAGCATGTCTATGGTAAGGTGCGCACAATATTTTGGCTCCACAAGTTGCATATGACCTCGGATTGAGATGATCCAAAAACCAAAGTTGGTTGTCTCGATGATACGCACAACTTTCGTTCACATTATATTTTCATCTGAATAATCTTGATGATACCTCTTTGTAAGACAAAATCGGTCGTCAACAAACCCTACTGACTTTCACCTCTTGGCCTCGTCTAGATAGCATCCAAGACCATGGCCATCGTCCTCGACTTCTCTTTGAAGACTCTATTGTTCCTCTCTAGCCAGATTAAGCGAAGGAAAAGAAAAATAGTCAATCGGACTTTGGGGGCCAGCTTCGATGGCCAACCCTCGGACACGCAGATTCACCATAATTGTAGCGAGTTTGATGGCGAAGGGGACAAGGCCTTGAACCAAATATAGTGATCAAAGGAGCAACAGAGAAGAAGTTGATCAATCATTTCGATATCCCGCATACGCAAAGGGCAAACTTTGTCATTATCAGACCATGCCGACGCCACCAATCGCCTTGCAAGCCCATTTTCGTAGAGTTCTAAATATGCAGGAATATAAAAAGTAGAATAATAATAGAAATACGTACAAAATAGATGATTGAAAAACAGAGTGATTTCATAAATTTGGGTGTTTAGTTCATAGGAATATAAAAAACAGAAAATCCTACTAAACCTGCTCAAATAAAAATCAAACCACGTGAGAAAGTATAATTGTGATGTTATTGTGTCGCTAAAGACATTGGTATCGTTCTTCCAGCGTAGGAAAGAGATCCAATTAGATTGTAAAATTTCTACGCATTCCTTTAAAACTGAGATCAAAGATTTTATTTTCTATATTTTGGAGCTGTAAATTGTTATCTCTCCAACATTCGGGTGGAGATTTCGTACTCCCGAGTTCTAGTGATGCTAGTGTTTTAAAAAAGTCGAAACAATGTTTACGAGTTTCAAAGAATTTTTAAAAAACTCGGATGTGCCAATGGTGTATTTCATAAACGTGTAAAAATCAACTTTCAATACTTTGTATTCTGATCTACTCACAAATGTTAAAGTGTGGATCTAAATATGCAAATCTTCAAATTATCAGATTTATTATGTAGCCCCGCCACGCCTGCACACTCGTCCTTGGGCTTGGGGTCGGGGAGTAACGTGCCCCGCCAAACCAACCAACGAGAGGGCCTTGCCCACTCCATCCCAATCCAACATTGACCTCCACGCCGGCCGGAGCGCCGCCGCCGCGCCATGGACCCGGAAGCGGTGCAGCGGACCCTCGTGTCCACCGCTTCCCCCGCGGATATCTCGGGCTCCACCCGTTACGACGCCTTCGTCATCAGCGGCGTCCGCCTCGACGCCGCCGAGCACGGCCGCGTCCTCTGCTCCTTCGTCGTCACCCCCCGCTTCGCCGTAAGCCACCCGCCCCCTCCCGGCCAAAAATTTACGCGTTAGTAGCATCCTTATGCCCTTCGGCTTCGAGATAGTGACTGGCTGACGGCGTGTGGTGTTTGGTTTGAATCGGTGGCGATTTGCAGAATCCCCAAGGGTACCTCATCAGCGGCGTCACGGCGACGCTCGCCGACCAGTTGGGGTCGGCAGTGTTCTTCTCCAGCGGGCTCGACACGAGCGGGGTCTCCCTCGAGATCAGCGTGTCCTACGTCGACACGGCCACCGTCGGGGTGAGACTGCATTTTCTCTCTCACCCACAAAGGCTTCAGACTTATCTTTCTGCATCATCAGCAGTCTATGGTTTATGCGGGCTGGACATTTTTGTGATGAAACCGCGATTCTGTCGAAGTTGCCATGCATTTCGTACTAGAATTGGACAATCGGCTAATTAGACCCTGCCAATTTGCTGAGGCCTTGGGAACAATTGATCGGGAATAATCCAGTAGATATTAGGCCCATGCCTTCGCCTGGGTTTGTGTTCAGAAATGCTGCTCATGTTAGGCGAGGAATTGTATCAGGTGTCAGTAATTTCATTATATCCTGCTGAAGTTCAGTCTGGTGTCTGGTCGCTGTTAGCTATGCCTATCTTACAGTTTCAGAGAATATCAAAACCAGATTGTTGTTCTGGAACATGCAATTGGGTATGCTTGCTTTGGCTTGATGTTAATTACAGCTTTATGCCTAGTTAAAGGTGTCACTTAGTTGTGGATTGGGCTCTCGGTGGTACTACCTCCATTGTTATTCTTTGTACAACTATAACAATTTGTAAATGTGATAGTAAGAGGTTGTTGAGGCGACAGGATTAAAACTGTGGATAGGTGTGGCAATTAATTTGAACTTTGTGGAAGTTGTTCAAAATTCTTGTTTTCTTCCTCGAGTCATAAACTCATAATTAGGATTTGACCCAGAGCAGAGCTGAGAGCAGCAGAGTGTTACTCTTTGTTCCAGGATAACACTGAAACATTTTATGTAGTTCTTTATAATAATTAGTCATACTCGCAGTGAGTGACATAACCTAGGAGCCTTTAAAGACTTATCTCTGAGTTTTACATAAGGGTGACCACAGCAGTTATATACTCCCTCCGTATCAAAATGTGAATCTTGCACTAAAACAAGTCTAGATATGTGTGGACCAAAAAAGACTAAAACATCTTACATTTTGATACGGAGGGAGTAGTAAATAGTACTCACTTCATTCCGAATTATAAGATGTTTTGGATATTTTAATGTGGACTACATACGGACTGAAAGGAGTGAACAAACACACTGAAATGCGTCTAGATACATGCGTTTCAGAAAAAAAAAGTTGACCATCTTCGAATTTAGAACGGAGGGACTATTAGGACGCTTTGTTTTTTTCAGAGGATCTCTTGCTATGGACTATGGTGATATAGTTTATGTTTTATCTGTGGGTTTTTTTCCATCTTAGATGCTGGTTTTATTGCTTATTATTAACTGATACTCCTATGTGACTATTTTTTTGTCTGATATTTTGATATTCATTTAAACAGGGTACTCCTGATTGTTTTTTTCTCCTCTTACTTATTTTAAGACACTTTGACTGATTTTCCTATTGTATGTCAAGGTATATAGCTCTATGAAAGAAATTCATGACTGGCTTATTATTGAGTTTTGTGTTCAGTAAGCACTTGCGCTGACTTTCAGTTCAATGTCATTAGCGGCTAATACCTACAGAGGTAGGAGTAAGATTAATTCGGAGTAAAAGATCACTGGGAAATTATGTGATTTGGAATGGTGGAAGTTTCAATGCTTGCATATTCGTAGTCTTCTAGAAAGTTCGAAGTTGGTACGTTAATGAGTTAACTTTGGTGAACATTGGAGAATGACATCTCAATTGGCGATTAAAGGTCCATTACTTCTTAGCTTTTTACCTTTTGGTCATTTTCCTATTGTAGAAATATAAGTTTGTATTAAGCAGGTAAAGGTAATTGGATAAAATGCACCTGCACTCACTCTTTATTTGATTTCTTTGATGGGCTGAGTTCTGAGTGGAACTTGCTGGGTACAACATGGTAACTAGAATCAGTTTAGGATCAGAATACTGTTATGTTGTCCAGATATTGCTCTGAAGAATACAAATGGATTCTCCAGGTTGCTTGTCTTTAGCCAATTTCTTGCTAGAGTAGTATGAGAAGGCTTTGATTAATTTTGAACATCTATTTGTCTTTTCAGTATGATGTTAATTTAATTACTTATTTGACATACTATAAACTATTTTATATATTTTCCAGGAAGAAATAGAGGTTGAGGGGAAGCTGTTGCGTGCTGGAAAATCAGTCGGTGTTGTCTCTGTTGATTTCAGAAAGAAAAGGACCGGAAAATTGATTGCTCAGGCCCGTCATACAAAGTACCTAGCTGTAGCTAGCAAATTGTGAGGATTTACTTCAGTTCTAAGATAACAACATGGTATGTCCAACTATTTTTACCCTTTGTCAATAGGCAACAACAACAACAACAACAACAACAACAGGATGTAGTGCTACATTGTTTAGAACATGCTGCTCTGCTCATTTCATCTTCGCCTTCCAACCTTTGCCAGATAATATCTTGGACAGAGTACATTTGGAATACGGGAACTTCACAAGAACCGGGGCAAGTCCTCCAAAATTCCGTACCCAGTTCCAGCAGGTGCCGATATTACGTGGCAGCTGGAAAATAACAGTATTGATTAATCTTGAACTATCGATAACTGTGGTCTGCCCTCATCCTGAGGGTGAGACTTGCCCTCCTCATTATGGATCATTGTTGTATCATGCCTTTAGTGACTAAAGATATATATTTGTCTGAGATTGTTGGTGAGATCAGGTCCAGCTATAATCATTCTCGTTCTTGTGCGCTGTCTCTGAGTGTTTATTATTCCCCCTAGCTGCTGGTTGACTTCAGTAGGGAAACCAACAAAAATAATTGGGTAGGTTGACAGAATGTGCAGCAACTGACAAAATTCCTGGTTCTTTTCTCGCCGTACTAGTTAGGCTGCAATGTCGCTAGGTGGGTGCTAACAAGACGAAATCCACAGAAGAATGCCCATTCTTGCATTATGCATTCTGTTGTGCGAGTCTGTTGCTGCCAAAGTGCCGAACCCTAGTGCAGCTTGCTCCCAGGGGAGCTCAGAATTCACAGCATCAAATCTATGCTTACTTGCACCAGTTGGTTTACTGTTCTGCCGGTAAGTTTCTGGATTGGAGGAATCAAAAGAGACATCATTCGCCGCCATTGTTGGTGACGAGACACAACTGGCTTCTCGATCTGCATAACTATTACGAGGACATGCCCACTGTTCGTTTTTTTACTTAGTGAGGTAGGCGGTTGGATGTCGCTGTCCTCGCGCTCCTTTTGCCTTTAGTGCGAGCTAATCATCTGTCCCTATGTCTGTGAGCGAGCGATCCGCATAACAACACGCACGCGCTCTCCAATTCTTCTCCCACTAAAAACAGGCAACTTTTTACCCCACAAACGCACGAAAATTAAATTAAAAGGTTGCGCCCCAGCACAAATGTCGTGCACCTTTCTGTCTTCAGATCCAAGGATATTTTTTATTAGATGAAAAGAGGATATACGCCCCTGTTCAGTTCATAGAAAGGAAGCAAAACATGTTCAGTATCCACATTTTGCGCTCCACCGGCTGGAAAGCAACTTCCACACAGATCGATGGATTATATTATCGACCACTTAGCAACCTCCAACAGTGATGCCATAATTTAAGGCCGTGATTCATTACACGACATCTCTTGACCAATGGGCTCAAAAGAATTGCCACGGGTCTTGATTCTCTGTACATACTTTTACACATAACTGAAAGATGTAACAAGAAGGAAAAATGCGAGAAAATGGAGCGATATAAGCTGAATTTCTTTGTATCCGATGAACTCTTCTTACTTACAACCCATCACGATTCACGAACAACACTTAATTACTCGTAGCTTCGTATCCGTCTAGTTGTATAACTTACTTGGCATTGTGCATGCCATCTCACTGCGCTGCCTTGGCCTGCCGGTGCCGACCGGCGGCGGAGATGGTCTTCTCGACGACGAAGAGCCTCTTGAAGATCCTCATGAGCAGCACCCAGCTGCCTCCGGTCCGGCGGTAGTACCGCCCCGTCCCGCCGGCTCTCGACGACGCCCGTAGCATCGGCGCGCACCCTCGCCCGCGCTCCGACTCCGTGTCCGACAGCTCCTGCAGCCCCCACGTCGCCGCCTTCGAGCAAGAGCCGGCGCGGCGCAGAGCCTCCAGCTCCTCGTTGAAGTTCTCCCACAGCATGTCCATCTTCTCCTCCCCGATTCCCGTGCCGCGCAGCACATCGACCCCTTCGTCGTCATCTTCTTCTCCTCCTCCTTCTCCTCTTTCCGCGTCTGACCGCCGTCCGGCGTCCGAAGACGTAGGCTCTTGCTCTTCCATGTCGTCGACGACTCGGCTGCTCAGCACGGCCAAAGCCGGTGTACAGGCAACGCCGTCGTCGAGAGGGAACCAGAGCGGCGAGGAGGCGAAGTGTGGGAAGGGGAGACGGCGGTGGTGGTGATGTAGGTACAGCGTGTCGGCAGGCTCTGCTGCCGCGGCGGTTGCAGGAAGGTGAAGTCGTCCATCTTTGGTCGCGGTCTTCTTGATAGCCTATAGACAATCCGTGCCCACCTCGCCGTTGCTGTTAGTCCGCCTCGCTGTCGTGACAGAGATACGAAGCGAATTCGGTTGGCTCGTGCCGCTCGCTAGCTCTCTGCTGGGTGTAGCTAGGTGTGTGTATCTACTTCATCCGGTCAATATATATACACTTGCTACTATATATACACTTGCTACTAAGGGAATTGTCTGGGATTGTGAATTTGGATTGGATGATACCCATGAGCATGAGCTCGTACTAATTCCCTTTTAAGTAGAACTTAGCAAAACCAAATATGTAATTATTTTAAAAAATTACAAGTAAACTCCTCACTTTTGCTGATTCGCATTTGTCTAAAGTTTTCCTCAATCTTGTCACATTAAACCGTCCTCCTCGCGACGCCCCCTCCAGGCGACCGGGGAGGCGAACCCTAACCCTCCCCGCCGCCACCCAACTCCCTCGCGCCCCCCTCCCTCGCCGTCCCCGGAGGCGGCTGCCGGAACAAGGCCGCGCGCCGCCGGTGAAGGGGGCGGCAGGGATCTGCTGCCTGCGGCCCTGCGCTGCAGTCTCGGAGGTGGGCTGCGGCGCTGGTCTCCCCCGTCCCCGTGCGGCGGCGACGGCGGCGTTCCCCGTGCCCGCGGCCTCCATGGGTGGTGCCGGCGAGGCCCTCGTCGCGTCACCTACTGCTGTGGGTGCTGGACGCCGGGCGGCTCCGGTTCCCGGCCGGTCTGACCTCGGCCGTTCGGACGGCAAGGTCACGGCGGGTGGGCGCAGCTCGGGGAGCTCTCCGCCGGCTCCTGCTTGGCTTCCTGACCACCGCATGCTGCGGCCTGAGGTCCGGGTCCGATCTGGGCCCTGGACGGGCCGGGCGCGCCTTTGTCGTCTTGTTCAGGAGCTGCTTTCGCCCTCGAGCGGCAGATGTGGTGGCACGCATGGGGCGTGGCAGCGTGTGCTGTAGAGCTGCGGTCCGGATCCATGGTGGATCTCGGCCTCGGGCAACGCTTCTCTGACTTCGCCGGCATGGTGCTCGGTGTGGTGCGGTGGTTGGCGTTGCGTCCGACGGCCCTGGAGGATGCGGCGATTGTGTTGATGCTTGGCCATGGGTAGTCTCCGCAAGGTGCGGGTGGCTGCAGCGGCTGTTGGTGGTGTCCGTCTGCCATCTTCTGTAGATGTGCTCTAGCTCTGGGTGAGAACCCTGCATCGATTTTGTCGATGCCGGCGGCAGCGGTGGCTTTGGACACCGTTTTCCTCGTTGGAGGTGCCGTCATAGAGCTCCAGCACCTACAGTGTGGCCTCCGGGTGAAAACCTAGGATCCCGCTTGCAGGATCGGACGACGGTGTTGGTCGACAACACATTCTCCTTGGAGGCATCGTCTTGGAGACCAAAAAGATGGTTCTGTTGCTGCGTGTGGTTGTCGGTGCTGCGTTTGGTGGTGTTGGTGCGGCTAGCTTGGGGCCGACGGTGGTTTGTTTCCCTCTTCGGCAGGTCTTCTCGTGGTTCCGGTCACTTGGATGTGCTTGCCCAAGACCCTCCAGCGGTTGCTGTTGCGGTGTGGGAGCTTCGTGCTCTTGGTGGCGTCTCGGCTCACCTTTGCTCGATGACCTCGACCCCCGTGGCGGAGCTCCCTATCTAGGGTAGTGCTAGGTGCTAGGCTTGACACTCCGATGATGATGGTGGTGCTCCTGAGTTGTGCCTGGGGCTTGAGTCGTACGCCGGTGCGGTGCGTGAGGCTGATTGCCGAGTCTTGGCATTGTGATCCCTCGACTACACCCCTCACCTCTTGTGTCTCTTGGTGGCTCTTGCTGTTCCCTCTTCTAGTTGTATTTTTCATGTATTTTCTTTGTTTTCTCTTCTCCTGTATCCCCCTGTACAATTGCTATTCTGTTGTAAGAACATAGCCCCCAGGCTCTTTCGATGAATGAAACAAGCGGTGGGGATTTATTCCCCCCCCCCCCCCCCCCCCCAGTCAATCTCGAAAAAAAACGCACGTTAGTGACTCAATAAAATTGCACTCATTGAAACTGTGCAATCTTGTTGCAATGTTAGTGCATTTTTAGTCGTTTATTACATATATGGTATTAGCAAGGAATGGCCTGATCGGGAACAGCGTGCATGATTTTCTACAAATTATTTTCACATCTTGCGGCTGTATCTTTTTTTGTCCACATCTTCTGAGATTGATTTGGAGTGAAATGTTAATCAACATGAGCCCAAATGGTCGCACTTTGCAAACTAGCAAACTGATATTCTGTTTTGGAATAGATTTCAAATACATTTGTAGAGTATGGCTACAAACACGTTTTTGCACGACATCTTCAAAAACTTGCAAGAAGATTCTAAATATTATTGATACGCGGGTTAAAGAAAACCCTAGAAGAAATCAATGATAATCATGTTGAAGTTATTTAGGAAGGGAACGGTAACAAGTAGAGGAAATTCTAGAGCCGGATATTTTACGTCTCGCTTGTAGAGTTCTCATGAATAAAAAGTATCTAGATCTTAGATTATTTAAAAAAAATCTTGAGTAGAGATATTATGTATAGCACAATTAGTTGGTTCATGTTTGGCCGTCGGCACCAATCCAACAGTGTTGTACAAGGGTCTGGTAAGTATAACATGAAACCCGCAACAAGTCCTAGGTAAGACAAGGGTTTCGCCACGTTTTCAACTATGTAGTTTCGCTAAGACAAGGGCTTGAAAAAAACGCAACAATTACTCACCAGTAGACATTTTGTTTTTTTTAGAAATGGGGAGAACCCCGACCTCTGCATCGAGTGATGCACACGGACATTTATTACCAAGTTTAAGAGTAATATTATTCAGTTTTACATCTCACAAACCACTAAGGAATGAGACAAGCCTCAACCAGCAAAAGTAAAGCAAAAAGACTTACACACTAACCGTGATTTTGCATCACGGAAACTAATATGCATAGTAGTAGGCTATTTATATGACATAATATTGATGACATAGGATACATATTAAAAATACTTACTTTCAAATCATGAAATAAATAACATACATATTAAGGGAGTACTGTTTGCCAAAAAATGTGTTAAAGAAGCTAATCTTGCTTTACATTAGAAATGGATTGAATGGCTACTAATAAAGATGTGTACGTCTTATACGAAGTTTATTATATTGAATCAAATATTTAGTTATAATCTTGTGCGGGAATTGTAGGATATTATGATTGTGCAGAAATATTATAATTTTGTAATAACTTTGCGTAAAATGTAACTCATTAGTTGGGTCTAACGTTCTGGACTGAAGTTTCATCAATATAATTGTAACTCTCTTGGAAACTATCAAGTGTATATATAATCATTTTAATAAAAATAATTTTGACAAGTAACTAGTTCTTTCTCTAATCCTCACTATGACATTGTTTTATCGTTGTTGACTTTTTGTTCTTATGTTCTCGCTATTACCGTTAATTTCCCCGGCTACCATTCTTTTATTATTCATGAAGTGCCATCCTTCTCCTTCTCAACCCCATCCGAAATAGAGGACTTACGTCCAACATCACTAGTCTACAAGCGTCGTGAGCAATCAGTTCAGCTGTGGCACGCTCTCCCCCTAATGTTACACCTTTGCCAACGGCCACTAGAAGGATCATTTTCTTGATTTCTTCAGACGCTATATATAGGGTTATTGCCATGTGCTAGCTGCGTGATGTTGTAAAAGAGATGGATTAGTATTTATACAAAGTTTTGGGATGATCCACTATGATGAGAACATGTGAAAAAACACATCTCCTTCCGCTTCAATTGTTGACCGTCGAGCCGTTTAGTTCCTCCCGTCCACATGATTCAATCGGCTTCACCTAGGATGGACATCCCTTAAATAATATCATGCTCGAGCCTTTAAAACATCTGTAAATTTTCTCTAAAGAAAACCTTTTCTATGTGCATAAGAAAAGAAATGTCGTTTCTAAGAAAAGCAAGTTATTAAACTCGTAAAAAAAAATACCGGCCAGAAAAGTCAATGATGCTGCATCTTACATGCACTTAGAAGACTCAAAAGAGTGATTTTCTTCTCAATTTGAAACCTTCAAAATGACAAAAAATTGAATTTTTTTCACACGAGACGGGTACAAATAGCACATGTCTAATTTGAAACCTTCAAAACCACATGTCTAATTTTCAAAAATAACAAATGGTTCCTCACTTCTGCTAATTCCCATTAATTTATCTAAAGTTTTCCTCAATCTCGTCACTTAAAACGACGCGTTACTGACACAATAAGATTTCACTCTTTGAAAGTGTGCAATCTTATTACAATGTTAGTGCAATTTTAATCCATTTATGACATATATGGTCTTAGCAAGGAATGGAATTATCGGGAACAGCGTGCATGGTTTTTCTATAAATTATTTTCACATCTGGCGGGTGTATCATTTTTCCGCATCTCTTTTGAGGATTTGGAGCGTAATGCTAATCAACACGAGCCCAAATGGTTGCACTTTGCAAAGTTAGCCAATTGACATTCTGTTTTTGAATAGATTTCAGATATATGTAGAGTATGGATCGAAACACGTTTTTGCACGACATCTTCAAAAACTTGCAAGAAGCTTCTAAATATTTTTGAGACGCAGGTCGAAGAAAACCCTAGAAGAAGTCAAAGGTAGTAATATTGAGTCTATTTAGGAAGGGAACGCTGCAACCAGGGGAAATTCTAGAGCCAATATTTTACATGTTTCTTGTAGAATTCTCTTGAATAAAAAGCATCTAGAACTTGGATTATTGTAAACAAAAAACTTGAGTACAAATATTATGAATATCACAATTGGTGGTTCTTGTTTGGCACCAATCCAACGGTGTTGTACAAGGGTCCTAGGTAAGTATAACAAGAAAGCCATAACAAGGGTTTGGCCACAGTTTAAACTATTTAGTTTCGGTAAGACAAGAGGTTTGAGCAACAACACAACAATTATTTCACTAGTAGACACTTTGTGGAGTAAGTATTTCAATTTATTTAAAAATCTCACACACAAACCATAATTTTGCATCACGCAAACTAATATGCATAGTAGTAGGCAATTTAGGTGATATAATATTGATGACACTAGAAACATATAAAATATACTTAATTTTGAATCATGAAATAAATAACATAGATATTAATGAAGTATTGTTTGCCAAAAAATTGTGATAAAGAAGCTAAACATGCTTTATATTTGAAATGGATTGAGTGGCTACTAATAATATGTCTTATATGAAGTTTATTATATTGAATAAAATATTTAGTATAATCTTGTGAGCGAATTGTAGGATATTATGATCGAGCAAAAATATCATAATGTTTTTAATAACTCTGCATATAACGCTACTCATTACATACTTGGTGTAAATCTTTTTGTACGAAAATCTATCCAGCATAATTGTGACTCCCTTGAAAATGATTAAGTCTATATATAATCAATTTAATAAAAATAATTTGACAAGTCACTAGGTCTTTCTCTAATCCTCACTATGCCCTTGATTTATTGTTATCGGTAAAATGTCACTTTTATTTCTTATGTTCTCGTTATTTCGGCCAATTCTCCTCGGTTAACGTCCTTTATTGTTCCTGAAGTGTCATCCTTTCCTACTCAACTCCATCCCAACTCCCAAGGAGAGGATTCAAGATCCAACATTACCTAGATCACAAGCTGCATGTGAACAATCGGTTCAGCTATAGCACACTCTTCCCCTAATGTTGCACCTTCGCCGCCGACCACTGTAGTAGACACATGATCAAGAACACTCACGAATCACACTCGACACCAACGTACATTGATTGATAATTTTGTTGATTGTCATGTGCTAGATTCCTGATGTTGTAAAAGAGGATGGTATAGTATTTATACAAAGTTTTGGATGATGCACTATGATGAAAACATGAGGAATTTTTTTTTCCTTCGGCTTCAATCATTGACCGTCGAGTTGTTCATTTGCTCCCATCCACATGATTTAATGGACATTGCGGAAGAAAATTGTAGTTTTCTAACACCTTTAACTCGTCATTATTTCATGGGGTGGAAAAGTCTATGTGGCTCCATTTTGCATGCACTCGGAGGACTCAAACATTTATGTGAGCGATTATTGTTCAAAATTTGGAATCTTCAAAATGACAAAATTTGTTTTTTTTCACGCGGAGAGAAGGCTCGGGTACCTTCGAATTTCTTTACTACATAACGACAAATTTCGTACCTAATGTAACCCTAGGGAACTTTTTCACATGTTTTATGTTCATATTGTAACTCGATTTCTCATTTTATGGATTATGTATTGAAGTGAAACAACATCCTTTTAAGTGTTGGAAATCACTACTGATAAATCATGTGCACGTAGGAAACAGGGTATAAAAGAATAACGTTATTTCCATGCATGGTAAAATGTACTCCAAATGGAGATACTTCTTAGCCAAATTCCACATGAACATGTTTCTACCCACTCTCAACATATATGCATGTCTAATCCAATTGCTTCCGGTGTAGTAGCTCGTAGTAGAGAGCGAGAGGGTGTTGCGATGGTACATTGTAAACGGCCGGCCGGCGCACGGGTAGATCGGCGCGCAGATCTACCCGGCCACAGAGCAAGGACGGTACGTGACAAGGCAGTGCGCGCAAGCCAGCCGTCGGAAACGTACAAACTAGTACTAGTACGGGCGGCTGACGTATCTGAGTAGGCCAGCAGCAGGTAGGTGAGTGTCTTGTGCTCGCGTGCGCGACTGGATTAAGGGCCTTACCGGCGCCGTCGATCGGCCGGTTCCAATGAACGACGACCAAGTATGTAGTAGGCCGGCCGGGAGCGCGGTTAGATGCTTATTGCGGTGGGCCGTCGGGTGGAGCGCGCCACCGGTCGATCGATCGAGGCACGCGTTTGCGTACGTGCTCTTGGAACTTGGAAGGACAACGATGGATAGTGACGGCACGACCATGCCAACCGTTGCGAGTTGGAAGCTACTTACTCTGTTTTTTAATATAAGATGTTTTAACTATCTCACATTTTGGTTAGGTGTACATATAAAATAAGTGTAAATACACATTAAACATGTCTAAATACATATTGATTGTCGGACCAGCGGAAACCAGGGTACCACGGCCCGTGTGCCTTTGGCCCAGAAGACTACGCGTGGAAGTCCAAGTCAAGTCAACAGTCAATGAAGCACGACACGTGTAGCAGAGCCTCCTGAAGACACGGTCCCCTGAAGATCCCGGCCTCAAGAGGCCAAGGAAGCAGACAGCCAAGTCAGCCCAAGAATCAGCCTCCCGAGGCCACCCTCGCGAGGGAAGCGTTCCCGCCAGGCCTCGGGAGGAAGAAGACAAGCAAACGGCGCCCCGTGACTCCGCGTCAGGGACCATGTGCGTCTGCGTCTCCTTCAGAGTGACGCGCGCGCCTGCGCCGCACCGCAGAGCGTGCCGGCCAAAGTTTTCCTCTTTGGTGATTAAATGACGCCGACCATCCACGGCAAGGAAAGCGAAGCCCAAGACCTTCTACTTTGGTGCAAGACAGCCGGACCGACGCTACGCGCCACAGCATGCGTCACCGACAGCGTCACCGACATGTCCTTGCGTCTGCGCCATGGACGGTGGCTTTAGCTGTGCTAGGGCAGTACGCCGGTACCGCCTTTTGGTGCTATGTGGCAACCCTTCCCGCCAAGATATTTGGGGGAAGAGGACCAGAGCACTATAAAAGGGGTCGTGCCCCAACCTTAGCGAGGATCCCATCTTCGATCCATCTACAAGTTCATGTACTGTAACCGCTACAAGCAGTGCAATCTCAGACAAGCAGAAGTAGGGTTTTACACCATCACGGTGGTCTGAACCTGGGTAAACCGTTGTGTCACCTTGCTGCGTGTGTGTTCACCGAGGTCGCCGAGGATTTCGTCGAGAGCGTGTTTCGATCCCCTGTGTTCGAACTCACTACACCATGGGACTTTTCCACGACATTGACACGTATAAATATGTACAAAAGATAAAACATCTTATATTTATAAACGGAGGGAGTAGCTAGCTGTGCGGGGCGGCTGTTCGACCTGACAAGGAGAGGCCAACGGCGTACGTACGGCCGTCGGCGCGCGCATTATTTGGGCGATTTGGCTGGCTCGTGTCGGCGTGAACGCTGCTGCTGGGGGCACCTAGCTAGCACCCGCTGATGCGCGTGTCACCATCTGACCTCTGCTTAATTCTACCCGCCGAGGAGATTGTAGGCCCGAAAAACGACTCGCTCGCGTCCAAAATGGAAATAAGCAGTGGCGGAGCCACACTTGGGCTGTGTAGTCATAAGACTACTACACAGTTTTTTTTTTGACAATCCAAGCAAAAATCATGCAAAAATAATTAAAAATAATACAAATACATGTATTTGACTACACAGATTCACACTGACTACACAGAGTTAACTTGCTGGCTCCGCCACTGGAAATAAGTCGACAGGTGCTGCACAAAAATGGTCCACATAGGACAAGCACATTTTTGCACGACATCTTCAAAAAAAGTCAAGAAGCTTCTAAATATAATTTAGACACAAGTCAAGTCGTAGAAGAAAACCCTAGAAGAAATCAAAGATAATCATGTTGAATAGAACTCTACAACTAGAGGAAATTGTGGAGCTAGATATTTTGTGCATGTAGAATTCTCATGGATAGAAGTATCTAAAACTATTCTTGTAAGAAAATCATGAGAAGAAATTAAAATTATGTATAGTAGAATTAGTACGATTCCCGTTTGGCACCCACCAAACCAAACCGAATTGTACAAGGGTCCTAAAAAGTATACTGAGAAAGCTCTAACATATTTAGTTTTAGCAAAAAGGGTTTGACCAACAAGGCAACAGTTACCCACTTGTAGATATTTTCTATAATAAATATTCATTTTATTTCAAAAATTGCTTACACAAAAACGGGATTTTGCATCAGGTAGACTAACATGAATTAATAGAGTAGTAGGCAAGTCAGGTGTTAAAAAAATTGATGACATTGCAAACGTATTAAAAACATATACTTAGTTTTGAATTATGAAATATGTAACCTGTGTATTAAGAAAGTAAAATGTTTGTCAAAAATGTTAAACAAACTAAACACAATTTATGTTTGAAATGGAACGAGTGTAATAAATATGTTGATGTGCTAAGTTTATTAAAGTTGAATCAAATATCAAGTTATACTCCAGTGCAAGAATTAATACTATGACCGTGCAGAAATATCTTGAACAGTCCGCACATAGTATTTTTTGTAGTAATAATGCTACGCCTAGGGAGAATTACGGAAGAGTTAAGCGCTGACTCGGACGGAATTGGACGTGGCCGTGAGAGAAAGAAAAAAAAAGACGGAAGCTAATTCTGCAACCAAAAAGGACGTCCTGCTAATTTTGCAACCAAAAGCTGGAACTGCCACGTATGTTTTGCGCTTGGTTTAGATGGACAACGGCGAGCTTCCTTCATCGCGCCGTCATGAACGGCCATGCTGTGCTCAGGTAGCTCATCATCTTCCTCAACCTGCCGATCAACCTCGCGGGCGTGCCGTCGACAGACATCGGAAATCTTGCTACGAACATGCATGCCAAGCTGCTGACCGATCTTGCTACTGCATAGAAACAGGTTCACGTCAATTGATCAAACCCAGATTAGCTTGCCTGATCCTTGTCCATCTGCGTTAGCAGGTAATCTTAGTATTCTGATATGTTCAAAATCACATGTTTATCGCATATGTCTGCATGCGAAAAGCTGTGGCATATCCCTTCAACACAGAACAAATTGCTTGTTTGTATGCACTGGTTGATCAATCAGCATCACTTGCTCAATGATCAGATATCAGTACAAGTCAACATTCCCCGATATTCTCTTCGAGGTCATTGCATGATGTCGAGTGGCGCGCGCCACGATCGATCGCCGATGGATGACTAGGGGTGGTGACGGCGCTACCGTGCCAACCCTGGTGTGCTGGAAGCTACTTTCGGGATTCCAGCTTCCTCTGAAACTGAAACCGAACCTAATTTCTGTTTACAAATTCAAAGGCTCAAGCTACAATTTTGACCATCAGATAGGTTCATCCATGTCGTGAGAAACTAACTCACAGGTCCAATCAAGTATGAGGAAGTATTTCTCAAAAAAATAAAGTGTGAGGAAGTTAGGGAGAACATTAAATGGTTGCTACCTACTGTAGAAAGGATCGAATTAGATATACTCTTTGAAAATCAGTATCCAGACAGATTTGATAAGTTACTACTCTCTGCAACTAAAAGTCCGAAGCCTACGTACACATCAACACATGTCTTTATGACAATACATGCAGCATGCCTACAAATATAGTCCCGTACAGTTGATAAGCTTGATTATCAATTTGTCTCATATTTCCTATTTAGGAAAGAAAATATCGGTAGTATAACCTGAATAAGATGTAGGTGACAAGATGATATATACAAATACCAGTGTACTAATTACCGTACACAAAACTCAACGATGCTTATACAAGACATATATTGTTTGAATAATTTACACATGTTCAACAAAGATTGAATAAACACACATGCATGCGCCACTATCTCAGCAGATCTTCGGGGTGACATTGGCGGAATTCTTCAGCTTCACGTTGTTGCATATGCCCGTTGCCGCGGCGCTCTTTTTCCCCTTAAAGATAAGATTCACGTCTTGAAGCAATATGTCACGGCAAGGAACCGTGTCGCTGCAGTCTAGCTTGATCGCCTCTTTTGTTGCGCTTGTGCCTCGTATGTTTTTGAAACGAATGTTGCTAAACTCCACCGCCGAAGCTTGTTTCTCGCACGCCTTAGGCTTCTGAGGATCGGCCATCGTGCAATAGTTCTGGTCGATGATTATAGGGTTCTTGACGTTCGCCATCGTTATGTCCTCAAACGTGATGTCTTTGGCGTATCCTTGTCCTCCTTGCCATGACTTGATACGGACACCGTTCATGGTGCCAGAGAGGTGGGCTTTGTAGATTGTCACGTTTGAAACCCGTGCCTCAGAGTTGTTGTCGCCTAAACTCCCAACGCTTATTCCATGACCCGGACCACAAGTTATTCTTGAAGCAAACATGTTTTCCGTGCCGGTCTCAATCGATATGCAATCATCTCCGGTTTTAATGTTGCAATCCATCACTTGGATATCCTTGGTACGAGCGATGTGGATTCCGTCGTTCTCCGGACTGTCGTCGGGTGCGGTGATCGTGATACGCTTCAGAAGTACGTCTCTACAGTCTTCGACCGACATGTGAATTTGTTGGCTGTTGAGGAGCTTGATATTTTCCACCTTTAGTTGATTGCACTTGTAAAGCAACAAAGCCATTGGGGCGTGTGAGCATTTTAGCTTCTTATCCACTCGGCATGAATTCTTCCACCACACCTCGCCGTTTCCATCTATGGTCCCTCCGCCGGTGATCGTTAGGCTATCAACGTTGCTAAACACGATCCACTTCCGCCCATGGTCTTTTGGCCAGCTAGATCTTGCGGGAGCAACCAATTTTCCTTCAAGTCTGAATGTGATGCTAGATTTACATTTACCCGAGAACGTGATTTGCTTGACGTGATACGTCTTCTCCTTCGGAACCAGAAGGGTGACCGGCTGAGATGAGGAGCAAGCCGTGATCCATGCTTTCTCAAACGCCGGTGTGTCATCTTGTTGGCCGTCCCCGACAGCCCCGTAGCTTCCCACGTTGACGACGTTCGTGCTCTTCTCTCCAAGCTTACTGCCATGCCTGCGTACGTGATCCTCGTTGAGACGACTAGGCACCTTCTTCTCTCTTAGTTGGCGGCGCGCGGAGTAGGCGTGAGCACCGGCCGGCAGCACGAGGAGCAATACTACGATGATCAGAAGTGCAGCGAGTAGTACACGCGAGGCCATATCTTGTCCAGACGCTGCGACCTGTGCTCGCGCAGCAAGAACTAGCTACGGTTTAGACGCCCTTGATGGGCCTTACGATTCTTGGTATCTAGCTATAGCTGATTGTGGTGTGCTTGACGACGAGGGAGAGACGCATATATATACCAGAGAGCAGGTGCAGAGGTCATCCGACTCGGGGATTATCTACCAATTCCGAATCCAGCTCATGCCTACGAGCCACGAGGCACTTTCGGGGGTTCGGGCTGCAGGTTTCACGCATATCCGAGTTCAAATTTGAGGCAGGGCCGAGCATGTCCGAATCGGACTAGTGCAATTACAATTCCGCCTTGGCGCCCGCCTCGCAAAGACGGCCATAGGCAAGCGCCTGGTTTCTGCGCGTACGCCGCCCCACGATTGCCGCCCAGAACACGGTGATGGAGCACCGGCGGACATGTGTGGGCCACGAAAAGGAAAGATCTTCCCTGTGCGCAGCCAGGTGTTGAGCGCGCCCACGGCAGACTTTGTCACGCCCAGCCCCTGCAGGATATGTCCAGCTCACCCCCCCCCCCCCCCCCCCCCCCCCCCCCCCCCCCCCACAGCTAGCACGTCCATGGCGGGAGCGCCGTCGGCAGAGGAGAACGAGAGGACGGCCGCAACACCTCGTAATGGTGCGGTGACTGATTGGGGTTTCTTAGAGCGCAGGTGTAGCAGGACACAGGGTGAGGGTGGAGGCCGCCAGCAAGAGACGACCATCATGGAATGGGCAAATGGCGCGGCCAGGAGTTGTAGTTCGTGCCGCGCATGACCTAGATTCTTGGACTGCTTCGTGTCCTCGCGTGTGCTTGGTCGCTGGGGTAGAATTGTAGAAATGAACGAACGAGTTGAGCGGTGCAGCTGCTTGACTGTCAGTCTATGTTTGGCGGGTTTAGACGACACTAGGTGGGAACTCAGTGGGCAAAAGCTTAGTCCCACTTGAATAAACAGGTAGACGTTGGTCCCAAACCATTCAAACCTCAGTATTTTCCCAGAAAGGATTTAGTTGCAGAGTGCAATCGAAAAACTAAAGGTAAGAACGAAACGCTTATTGATTGCACCGTCCAAGCAAAGTTTCAGATGCCGCTATCGAGACATTGAGAACACAGGTCCAGGTTGATTCTGCTAGCCACCTCTAAAAGGCGCATTATACTTATACACCGTTGCTGCTAAGGCACATCATCATCTCAAACGCCAGGAGGTCCTCTTCCCGGAAGAGCGCTTCGGCAGATGGAAAGCACAAAAATTGGACACCGCCACATGGGAACTGGTGAGCCAATGCACAATGATTCTTGATGGTGGTACTAGGGTTATGTGAACCAACTAGGATGTCACACGCATTCTCTTTACATCGTTCTCGGGTACACTTGCGTCAGCACCATTGCCACTTGCTAGACTTTGCCAGGTTTTGCAACCTACAAATAAACACAAAGCAATCTTCAGTGACAGTCACACGTTGTACCAGCTAATCCATCTCTATATGAAATTGTCAGTCAACCGTTTGTAGAATAATTTTATATGTGTGTGTGAGAGAGAGATTTCGTATCTACTATGCATGAGCTCAGTACCTTCTCATCAGGAACGAGAGCATATCTTTCCGAGGGAGAGACCCAAACTTTGGCTGAAAACATTACGAAAGCACCATTAGTTGTCGATCTGAAAGCATGCATCTGCTAGTATATGCAGCTCCTAGAGAGAGCATTGGTACAAACCTGCAAATGGAACAGCTGTTGAAGACTCCAACTTCTTGCAGCCAGAACCATCCGGGCTTAGGGCATCAATCAGCTTGGGTGTATTCCTTCATGATAGTACAAGATGATATTTGTGAGTCCACATTATTAGAGGTGGTCAAAGGCTAGTTAAAACAAGTACTTCACTCGGGAAAATAAATACATCTCACAGGAACCACCTGTCAACTATTTCACCATGGCCAAGTTGTCCACTAGTACCCCTTCCCCATGCGAAAACATTTTTCTTTTCTGTAAAAGCAAGAGTATGCCTCCATCCACAAGCAACTTGGGCAATTTTCTGCATTACCATCATAAGAAATGGAAGTTAGAAATTATATTCACAAGAATCGATGACCGGCTTTGGGTATAAATATGTTGGCATGACTTCTATGATTCATTTAGCCCACCCAAAACACGGCATACCTGTTCCTCTGGAAAAGTAACCTCCACTGGGGAACAGTGATCCTCATTATTGCCAGCACCAACTTGTCCAAACTGCAGATGAAAATATCAGACAATCAGTGGAAGCAGCGATACACCACCTTGACGACTGAAAGTAAAATACACCTGAAACAAAATATGTATTGATGGTACATCTAAGCGTCCCGCAAATACTACCAATTTTAAGAAAGGTATAGTTGGAATTAAGGCCAAGCTCAGCATACAAGTTCGAATTCAAGAAAAATTAAGAGGAAATGGACTGCATAATACCATTACACAACTGGCTGTAGAACTGTGAGAAACTTATCAAATGACCACAGGGGCAATCAAAAGGCTCGATCTGGGGATTATAAGATGTCCATGCATTATAAGTTCTAACTAGTTATTATTTATTTTTTTTGACACTGTGGGGCAAAAGCTTTGCCCCATATATTAATTAAGCAGAAGGTGCCCGGTTTATTAGTGGAAGAAACCGGGCGAAAACCATACAACAAACGCCAACAACAGCGAACACCACGGGGCAGAGCCCACACACAACACCCACTCCACCTGTCGCCCACACGACACAAGGAGGAACGCCACCAGGACCACCTTCCGGGGCCGCCGCCCCGACATGCCACCGCCCACACCCGGGCCACGACGCCGCACGACCCGGCCACCCACAGCCCAAGCTGAACCAGGTAAGCCGCTCGCAGACCACGGCCGTCGTACCAGAATCCGGGGCCGCCGCCCCGGCCTAAAAGGCAACCGCTGCTGCCGCTGCCCCAGCAGCCCCGACAGCCTCGCCGCCAGCACCCCCCTTCCGGGGCCGCCGCCCCGGCCTAAAAGACAGCCACAGATGCTGCCGCCACACCAGCCTCGACACCTCCTCCCGCAACCACAAGTCCCTCCAGCCGGCCACCACTCCAAAAACGATGCCCCCAAGGGGGAGCATGACACCGAGCGCCATCATCGCCCGATCCCGGAAGATCTAGGGTTTCCCCCGGAGTGGTTCGGGTGGAAGCGAGCACCACGTCACGACGGCGTCTTCAAAAAGAGAAATGGCGCCCGAAGGCGTCGTCGCCGCCTGTCCGACGACAGCCGGAACAGAGCTTTCGCTCGACGTAGCCATGCCTTGCACCCGGCGCCGGCAAGCCTCACCAACCACCACCACCACCACCAAGCCCGACGACGAGGAGGCGCGACGCAGGTCGCCGCAGCCACCCGCACCTCGCGGAGACTACCAGCAGCCACCCCGCACGGCAGGCCAGCAGGTCCGACACCAACCACCGGAACAGAACCGCCGGACGCAGCACAACCGCCGCACCTCCCCGAGCACCATGCCGGCAAGGCCAGGAGGAGCGCCGCCCGTGGACAGGAGCCACCACGGCTCATGGCCGCAGCTCTGCAAGCGGCACGACACCACGCGCCAAGCGTGCCGCACGGCCGCCGGCGGCCGGAGACAAGGACGAGCTCGTCCACCACCACCTCGCGTCTTCCCTGCGCAACCAGAGCCGAAGCTCGAAGGCGCACACGCCGACGCCGCGCCCGAGCACGCACGCCGCGCCTCCCCTGGCCGCCGACCCGCCCCACCGCCGGGCCCGCCAGAGCCCAGATGCGGCCCGGCCGAGCCCATCGCACCACAGCCGAGCCGCCGACCTGCCGTCCCGCCACCCGCGCCGCCGTCCAGCCGCCCGCGAGGCGAAGACGACGCCCACCAGACCCGGAGCCGCCGCTCCGGCGCGCCCTCGCCGGCGGCCCGCCATCGCCGTCCCAGGCGGGCCCGACGTCCGCAGCGGCGAGATACACCCCCGCCAGACCGCTTTTTGGCGGGCGGGGAGGCCGCCGCCACCGCGGCACGACGGCCGGCGGCAGCAGCGGCGAGGGGGGCGGAGGAGGGGGGGGCTAGGGGCGGGGCGGAGGTGCGCCTCCGGTGCCGCCCTGGGAGCGGCACGGGAGGGAAAGGGGCATATTTACAATTTATTATCATTGATAAGGTATAGGTATGGTATAACCAGATCCTATATAGGACTCAAGGCTCTACCCAAACCAAGCATCTGTAAGGACTAGGTGTATCCTATGTAAAGTAGAAGAACTTGAGAGTGAACACTGATGATTATCCAAGAGATCCATCATGCGCATATTGTTTACTGCTTGGCACCAAATTAGAGATTCACATTACGAAATACGGATAGCCTTATCTTCTAGAACTCGACACAAAAGTTTGGTGCCTGGAAACTAGAACTCAAGCAAGAAATTGCATGCTTATACATCAGGCAAAGAACAAAACTATCAGTCCCCTTTATGAGTAGTCACAATCCTTGATGCAATTTCTTCTTTTGGGGCAATTCTACCTTGTACTATAATGCTTCTATTCTTTTAATATATTACCAGTAGGATCCTTTCATGCTGTCCGTAAAAAAATAAAATGACATTCTGGAATCATGAATAAAAGTACGCAACAAAAAGAGTTGGTTGGTAGTTTTAGTAAGATAAAAGATACGGAGCACAAAAGAAAGATGCACATAGATAAATGGTGACCTTGTTCCATCCCCATCCATAAAGCTTTCCATCTGAGGTAAGTGCCATTGTATGCCTCCATCCACCTGAAATCTATATCAGCAAAGTGCAAACATATAAAAGTTATAAACCTTATTCCCGAATCTCATTAGCAATCAACGGTTCAACGCATATGCACTGAAAAATATGCATTAAAAAGAAAACTTGATAGCTCTAAAACTTTAGTCTTGCTCAAGGAATTTTTAGGGATGAATAGCATAAAATAGGTTCCAAGTTTTTTACAAGACTGCCACAGTTAAACAAAATTGCATAGCCCAACAGGCCCACATGCGCATATTAGGATGCCTTGCAGATCACAGTCCAACAAAATGAAAACAGAAATAGATATATATGTGAATGATTTGTCAGTATTCCATGGCAAGGAATGAGCAAATGGTTTGTAATTTTTTTCAGAATGTTGCTGGTATTAGCTAGTACCTGGGATGTAGAGCTATCTTTTAAGGCATCTACTTTGTGTGGAACTAAATGATCTTCAAAATCGCCATGCCCTAGTTGACCGTATTTGCTCCAACCATAAGTGTACAAACTACCAGAGGAGGAAACGGTAATGGTATGACGCCATCCACATGCAACAAGCACCATCTTGTCTCCCTACAAAAGAGCAAACAATAAGAACAAGGACAAACCTGGAAAGAAAACACAAAAATAAAACACAGGACAAACAGAGAAACAATAAGAACAAACAGAAAATGGAAAACTAATGTGTTCCATAGCCCAAACTGTAAAAGGAATACATGTGTGTAATTTCAAAGAATAAAATAACCTATGGGATGACTGGAAAGCCATATCTAAGCTTCCACTATTTGTCGGAAAGAGCGATTTACATTCCAGTGGTCCATCTAGGCAAAAGATTCTTCTAAAAGTGTTCCCATTTATCTATGAAATGCGATGTACGTGGATGCAATGCCACTGCTCCAGGCTGGAAGCCAATGAATCACTAACAAGTATATGGTGTCTGCCTGCTAATGCAACTCCAGAACACAGATAGAGATGGCATATTCTATTTCCATTCATTAAGTGTTGAAGGGTGCCTGATATTAGGAGTTTATCTGTGGATCTCATCTGAAACAAGAGATGCCAATTATAGATCATTTACCTCTACCAAAGATACTTTTTCAGGAACATATCGGTCATTACGATCACCAAGACCCAAGTTTCCATATCGACCCCAGCCCCATCCATAGATGTCACCATCTTCAGTTACTGCAGCGGTATGTTCAGCACCAGCAGCAATCATCTTGACACAAATACCCTACACAAATTGTGGACCATTAGCTCTAAATAGCAGTGCACATCAGGTAATAGACTGGTCAGGATGTCCACATTGTCATTACATGCGTAGACCATATGAAAAGAATATCCTCATGGGCTGATAAGTATACTTGGAGGTTCTGTTTTTTATTAGTAGCGCTGTGTGTGTGTCCCTCACTGCTGTTTATCAGATAGTGGCACCTAAGCATAAATGGTGAAATAACCATTCCAATAACATGGGAGGATCCAAATCTACGACCAATTTAGCTATTGTAAGGTACAGGGATGTTAATAGAAAAGACATGCTCTAGGCAGTATACTGTATGCACGAATCATAGCAGTGATTTTCATATCGCACACATCCTTTTTTTTACATGCATATGGCACAATAATAACACAACGCAATCAAAGATTATTGTCGGACAACATTTTACCTCAAAAGCTTGTATCTTTTGTGGGAGCGGCGAATCTTCAGTAGTTCCAAGACCGAGCTGACCATTTTGGTTACGCCCCCAACTGAAACAAGCATGTAGCAGAAGTTCAGAATAAACAACAGTCAGTAGAAACTCGGCAAGAACAATGCAATGCAGCGATCTGAGAACCTGGTACGATTTATCAGTACAGGAATAATCTTCCAATTTCCAAATAATTCCTCAAGTAAAAAATTTGGATTTCATTTTTGGAAGGTACTAGTAGCAGCTACTCCGTAGTATCCAAACAAGATCCCAGGAGGTCACCAACCGTACTACAGGAGCAGAGTAGTATACTAGTATGTACTCCCTCCGTTCGGAAAAAGACATCTTTTTTCCGAACGGAGGGAGTAGTATCTGGGCAAAACTGAAGCTTATGGTAGCCGCCTTACCTCTGCACTTCACCGGCCATGGTGACGGCGAGACAATGGCTATCCCCGCACGCCAGCTGCTTGATCTGTATCCCCTGCAGCGCCTTGACCGGCTGCGGCGTGAACACGTCGCTGGAGTTGCCATGCCCGAGCCTCCCGAAATCGCCCCATCCCCAGCTGTAGACCTGCTGCTCCTCCTCGGAATAGGCGGTGGTGTGGTCCGCCCCGCAGATGACGGAGGTGATCCCCGGCGCGCCGAAGCCACTGATCACGGTGGGCACGAGCCGGTCATCGGCGTCCCCGTGGCCGAGCTGCCCGTCCTCGCCCCTGCCCCACGTGCACAGCACATTGCCCGCTGCAGCGAAACACGAGAGCCGCCATCAGGGACATGATCCACACGATTTCCCCCAAAAAGAAAGAAAACACTGGCCGCTCGACGGAATGCTCCTCCCGAAGGAAGAAAGATGAACCGAGTTGACTGAACTCACCGAGGAGGGCGACGGAGTGGCTGGCGCCGGCGGAGACGAGCACGACGACCGGCGGAGGCGCTTCTTCATGGGCGGGCGCGTCCATCTCGGTCGCCGATCCGGGGGTCTCGCGCTGAACTGAACTGAACTGAGCGGGGCCGGCGGCGGATGGAAAATATCTTGGCGCGCGGCCACCAATAATTGGATGTGAGGTAATGATTAGACCGAGCGGCGCGAAGCAGAGCGACGGTGAGCTAGGCAGGCCAGGGGCGGAATGCGCGGCCGGGGTTTTAAGCGGTGAGGTTGGATGGGCGAGCTGCCGGTATTAATGTGCTAGCGTACAAATCCCATGTGAGGATTCACAGTGCGCTCCGCTCCCTCCGGTGACCGAGTGAGTAAGCTCGGGGCCTCCAGCGTCATTAAGGACGGGACGGGTCGGCAAGGTGGACGACGACCTCGGCATGGGAGAAGAGCTGGGAGAGCGAGGACCACTCGTTGGGCCCGAGGAGTGAAGAGACGAGAGCGCGCGACGTCGCCTTCCCCGGCTTATCTGAATTTTTTACTCCCTTCCGCTGCGGACCAGTTATCACCTTTCTCTTGAATCTGGATGCTTCCACGGTTCCACGTCACATGATTTTCTTTTGCCTGTGGAAGAAAGAAGCTGGATATCCCGCAGGATCCTCGCCGTACCGTACGGGTGCGATGTATTTCGAGCCTTTTTTTTATGGTAATACAATTCTCATTTATATAAATAAAAGACGAGATACAAAATATGTATACACCGATCTTACAGATCTGAAAAGATAGAATAAATCTATGTGACAAACCAACACCTGTCCCTCCTTTTTCGGCACCATCGTTGGAGCCACCAAAGAAAAAATAGACAGATCACCTCTTCAACCGAGCTCGACGCGGCTCCATCGCTGATCATCAGCTTTTTGGACCTACAAAGTAGTTTGTCATATGACAAACCATTGCGCTGAAAGAATCATACCGGGTCAGCACGACCCCGGACATGACATCGAACTTCAGCACTGGCACCCCCGTACGACGACGTCGGAGTAGGGAACTAGAACCGTCAGCCTCCAACCACGAACCCAGCACAAGGTGCACCATCTTTCAGCTGTCACCAGTGCAGCTCTCTACTCCACCATGGCGCCGGAGACAACGTCGCAACAACGGGGGACATAACAGGAGGAAAAACCCATCTGATGGAGTCGCTGCCGCCGCCTCGCCGACACCATCCATGAACCCTACAGCCACCGATCTGAAAGATCGGCAAGAACACAATGCCACCAACTCCGAGAAGCCGCCATGACGGATAACGCCGGTGTGGGAGTAGAGTTGAGACAGATTTATTTACCCGAGCCCCGCTCCCACCACTCCAACGACGCACCATGCCAGAACCTTACTAACCCTAACTACCATGCAAAAACGGAGAAAACGGGGTCCCCCTCCCTCCTGCCGCCAGAGCGGCAAGCGGAAGGAGAGGGGCCCAGCTCTTCCACCGGTGGAGTTTGGTGGAACAAAGGTGTCGCCTCCTGATCGCCTGAGCGGTGGCTAGGTTAGGGACGAGCGGAAAACATATATGTATTTCGAGGTCTACACCGTGTATTCCTCTTTTGCGGGCGTACGCATGCGACACAGGTACTCTCTCCGAAATGAAACGGAGAGAGTACGACGGTGGACCTTGGTTTGGTATACTGTATACGCGATCGAGAAACAATGAGCATACGTGGGAATAGTATGGCAAGGATTGCCGGCCTGATAAAGTACTAACGCAACGTACTGAACAGTCCTGATAACATGTCAGCGTTACATAGGCCGTTTGCTTAGCGAGAGCGGGCAGTGAGCTAGCTAGAACCCTCGCTGTCAGTCTACCAGTACATTTAGGTGAAACCTTCGCTATCATCCTCACAGTAGTGAGACGCAGCTAGATCATCTCAACCGGCAATAGACGGTGCGGCAAGAGTGTCGTACGGACTCTATTGCGAGCGTCAGAACGTATTGTCATCCTATTAGAACCGGGTGCCTCTAGCAGCGCCACTAATAAGTCATCACAATAAATCTTGATCCTATTTTTCTTTTACAAATACCACTTTTTTTGCGAGGTTTTTTTTTGCGAGGAAATACCACATATTTTCAATAAAATATAACCATATTGTATAGTTTTAACACATAAATTGGTTCCCCAATAATTTAAGCATATAAATAAAATAATTTATACAACAGTTTAAATTAAATGAAATCCGAAAAGTTCAGCTAGATTAAGACACAATCATGGAGTTCTTTGAGCGCCCACGGATGCTCACCAAGATCAGTTTGTAGTTGGTTGTTCATTCGTCACGGATTTCCGCATGCATGATGAGAAAATTGGTAAAACTCGGGCCACACCTCATGATCGACCTGGGTAAGATGCCTTTGCATCTCATACGGGTGATCATCAATCACCGGAGAAGTGCGATGATGATCATGTTGTGCATGATAACACATGGTCATGACCTCCCGCAACTGCTTTTTGGACCAGGTAACAACAAGGTACCGGACAATGGCAAAACGATGTTGGAGGACGCCAAATGCCCGCTCGACATGTTTCGTAACACTCTCTTGTTCTTGTGCTAACCAAGATTGGTTTTAATCTGATGAGTTCACGATTGTTTTCATAAATGTCGACCATTTTGGATAGATGTCATTTGCCAGGTAATACCCCCTTATACCGATGACCATTGATCTCACAGTTACGCCTGGAGTATGGCCTTCAGCAAGTCTTGCAATCACATTGATGTCATTGTGAGATCCATCCATGTAAAAAAGTGCCAGATCCACAAATTATAATCTGCCACAACTTCAAGCAAGACACCGCATTCTCCAACATGACCTTTGTACGACCCTTGCCAAGCGAACAGATAATTTTTCCATCACCAATGCATGCAATCGATACTTCCAAGCATCCCAAAAAATTCTCTAGATGCGTTTTGTGGCAAGATCCGCGTTGTGTGTGCTTCATTACGTGCTATCAAATAAATTGGTCCAAACACTGCCACCATCGCCTTGCAAAAACGATACATGCTCTCTTCAGCTATGCGTAGGTAGTCGTCAAGTGTATTTACCACAGCTCCATATGCAAGACAACTCAACACAGCAGTGCAATTCCGAATAGATAAGAAACCGACCATACCCAGTGCAATCTTTCTTACACATTAAGTAGTTATCATACTCCCGGACGCCATGCACAATGCGCATGAACACCCCCGTCTTCATCCTAAAGCGCCGCCAGAAATCTTTTGGCCAATGTGTTGGCTCATCGGTAAAATAGTCGGCCAGTAGCATCAAATGACCCTCCATTGTCACGCCCCGAGACCCGGCCCGATAGAATGACAGCCGCTGCGCATCTATAGACCCGAAATTCTATGCACGCGCAAGGCTAGAAAAGCAGGATAAACCAGCACAGTGGATCTCAAAAAGCTCATCTATTTATTTTACAACATTATTACATTTACAATTATAAAATAGTTCTCTATCGTGTCCCACCCAACTCGTCCAGCCTACTCTTCGGATGACCATGTCTTCCGCTGCGAACTCTGATCATACAAAAACATAGGAAACAAGGGTGAGTACGGTAAAATCATACTCAGCAAAAACAATTCATACACCTTCATATACTTTGTAAAATACACTAGGTTTTTGAAATACAAATAAATCATTATGTGGTTAAGTTCTTAATCAGTTTAAAACTCATGGTGCCACACATGAAAGTGAGTTTCCCTACCCGGGAATCACAGGGGTGAAATTCCACCCTTAAATGCTCTTAAGAGGGTACTCCAACGTCGACAGCCTCGCCCAGAACCACACAGGATTCCAGAACGAGCAGAGCCCTTTGACCCGCTCAGACACCGGACACCTTGACCTACTTGTGTACGGTCGCTCCTACGGATCCATCACCGACACTTTCCATTCAAGGGCCGCCCCTCGCGGAGAACTCAGACAGTCCCATACCTGTACTGCGACCAGTACAATACGATCACCTTCGTAGCACCAAGTTTGCTTTATAAAACACTTGTTTCATTTACATGTCGATTATACGTGCTAAGCCCGACTCATACCGGTGGCTCCTACGGATCCATCACCGTAACAACACCAGCGCAGTAGCCCCGTATGTCAACACAAAGCTCGTACCACTCAGGGTATCACGCATCTTAACATCAAAATATATCGTACAAAATATACGAGAGTGGTAAGAAGAGCTTGCCTCGATTAGCTACATCGTAGCTATCAAAAGATATCCGCGTTGCTCAGAAATAATCGACCTCTCCAGGTACCAGATAGGATCCGCGTACTGAGTTCATACGCCACCGGCCATAGCCGGAAGAATACCACCATCGGACCGCCACAGAAAGCCACCATCGCACCCTCCACTCGCCGGCTAACTCATGGCAGCGAGCTGCTACCTGTTCACCACCGTTGTCTTCTACGAGTAGCAGCACCTCCTTTTCTGGTGTACTAGGGGTATAAGCGCGGCTCTGCCGCGCCCGTGGGCCAATTTTTTTTGAAGTATTCAATCGTAAAGTTATTGGAAATTAAAAACTTGCCGCATTTCGAAAACTGGTCAAATTCGGAAGTCGTCCACTTTTTGAATAGACTAACGTATTTGAATCCATTTTGACGTTTACGAAATACGCAAATTTGGGAGGCACATGCAAATTTGAAATTTGAATTTTGGTCGTGCATAGATATTTTTATGTGTCCGCGTTGACATATTTGTCACTTTTTTCTCTGGACATGCTAAAAATTATTGGTTTGCATTATGTAGAATTATTTCAAAATCATATGGATTGTTTGGATCAATTTTTGAAAAATAAATTAGTATGAACCTGTTGACATATTTGTCTTTTTTTTCTGTGGCCATATTTAAAATTATTGATTTGCATGATTTAGAACTAATTTCGAAATCGTATTGATAGTTTGGACCATCTTTTTTTTGAAAGAGATATGGGCATATTTGAAACTGTTGGCTTGCATTATTTAGATTTTTTTTGAAATCATATAGATTGTTTGGATTATTTTTTCAAACATGGATTGTTTGGATCATTTTTCAAAAATAAATTAGTATGCACCTGTTGACATATTTGTGTTTTTTTTCTGTGGCCGTATTTAAAATTATTGGTTTGCATGATTTAGAACTAATTTCGAAATCGTATGGATAGTTTGGACTTTTTTTAGAAGAAATGTGGGCATATTTAAAATTATTGGTTTGCATTATTTTAAAATTTTCCAAAATCTTACGGATTGGTTGGATTATTTTTTCAAAAAAAAAATTGGGAAATCCGACAGTGTGGGCCCCCCTGTGACGTCATGCTGGCGTCGCAGGGGGCGGATCCTAAATACTCTCTTCTCACTCTCTAGCTCATATCGGCAGGAAACTCTCTAGCTCGATCTCTCTCTCTCGCTTGCCGGCACGGCCTCTCCAATCTGCTGGCTATTCTCTCCTCTCTATTTGTCTCACTGGCTTCGATCGATCGATGTAGTGATCAAGTGAACAGCAGCAGCGAAACGCTGCCCTATTTATAAGAAGCATGCCAAAATATCTGACCGCTCCGGCCGCTTTGCCGACATCCAGCTAAAATATCTAAGCTATGCGATCCTTCGCTGCCACGCAAGAGCTGACCTGCTACGCGTCTTGCTGCTATTTGCTGCTTTCCCTAGACGACACACGCGAGCTGACTAAGCATGCACAAGTCCACGTAGGTGACAGTGCAACGTCAGTGCATGCGCATGCATGTCGGATCCCATGCACCAGCATATGCACAAGCACGTACTACTCCTAAGTTTGTTAGCTAAAACGACACATGCAATACAAGTACTAGTATTAAATAATTAACATGCACAAGCAATCAACTCCTATACTTATTTCTATTGCATAAACAAATTGACATCTAATTTAAGCACAAACACACAAGAGATTTGTAGAAATTAGAATAATCAAAAGCTAATCACATTTTAATCAAATTAATTAATCTAGCAAACATTCAGGGTATTACATCGTCCCCACCTTATAAGAATTTCGTCCCCGAAATTCAACACAAAACATACTAGAAATTTAAACTAACAAGCATGATTTTAGCTAATCCAAAACAAAAGATTTTTACATGCAATCATAAATCTAACAAATATATCTAAATGTTAGCACAAGAAAAACAAGCATAAGATATTAGTCGCAAAACTATACTAACGATCTACCCATTAGTTTCCCACGATCCTAAACCTTGAGCTCTGATACCACTTTAACTGTCACGTCCCGAGGCCCGGCCCGGTAAAATGACAGCCGCCGCGCGCCTATAGACCCAAAAGTCTATACACGCGCAAGGCGTAGAGAAGCAGGATAAACCAGCACAGTGGATCTCAACAGCTCATTAATCATTTTTACAAGATTATTACATTTATAGAAAATAATAAGTTCTCTAGTTCCATCCCACCCAACTGGTCCAGCCTACTCCCAGGACAACGTCTTCCGCTGCAAACTCTGATAAAAACAAAGGGGAGCAAGGGTGAGTACAAGCAAGTCGTACTCAGCAAACAATTCAACACTTTCATATACTTTGTAAAAATACACTAGGTTTTCGAAATACCAGTAAATCATCATTGTGTGGTTAAGTTGTTAAGCCGGTTAAAAATCATGGTGCTACACATGAAAGTGAGTTTCCCTACCCGGGAATCACAGGGGTGAATATCCACGCTTCTACGCTCTTAAGAGGGGTACTCCGACGTCGACAGCCTCGTCCAGAACCACACATGATTCCAGAACGAGCAAAACCCTTTTACCCGCTCAGACACCGGACACCCTGACCTACTCGTGTCGATCGCTCCTACGGATCCATCACCGACACTTTCCATTCAAGGGCCGCCCCTCGCAGAGAACTCAGACAATCACATACCTGTACTGTGACCGGTACAATACGATCACCTCCGTAACACCAAGTTTTATTTATAAAAACGTTGACTTCGTTTGCATGTCAAAAAATACGTGCTAAGCCCGGCTCGTACCGGTGGCTCCTACAGATCCATCACCGTAACGACACCAGCGCATTAACCCGTATTTCAACACATAGCTCGTACCACTCTGGTATCACGCATATTCAATCAAAGTATATTCAACAAAATACACGAGAGTGGTAGGAAGAGCTTGCCTCAATATTGCTATGTCGTAGCACTCAACGCTAGCAAATAACACTCGCTCGATCAATCGGGTATAAAAGACCGCTCCAGATACTAGATACTAGATAGGATCGGCATACGAGTTCATCCTCAGCGCCGTAGCCGAACGAAGACCATACCACCAGACCGTCAAAGAATACCGCCAGCGAACCATCCACTCGCCGGCTACCTCGCACCAGCGAGCTGCCTCTCTTTCAGCGCTGCGTCGGCGTCGCCCTCTAGGATTAGCCGCACCTCCTCGCTCTGGTGTATTTTCTCCTCCTCGGAAACACGTGCCTCAAGTATACCACCGGCTACCTAAGCCCCCAACTCGCCGGCGCCTAACTCATGGCTGCCGTCGTTCCCCTCTACTTTCTCCCTCTCTCTCTCTCTTGGCTCGCTATGCCTCGCTGCGGTTGATCGATCGAAAGCTGGACAGCAGCAGAGCTGCCCTATTTATAAAACGGGAGCACCGGCTGCTACAGAAAATATCTGGCCGCAATGACCCTTCGAGCTGACCTTTGGAGCTCGATAAGAATCGCCGGCTGCTGTCTCCGCGCGCGTGTGAGTCAAAGGATTAGGTTAGTGCACTTGTCGATGGTTCGCAGGCTTGTTAACATGCACAGCTCCACGTAGGTGTCCTGGCCAATAGTATGTTGCCAACACAGCACATGGCATGGCCCACCTTCTGGAAATATCTGCCCACTACCTATATGAAGCCACGTTGATCCTTGCTGACGTTTGCTCTCACGTCAAGCATACCTGGTTAACTAGTCTTACGGATCTTGTACATGCACTTAGAGAGCTAGCTTTTGTGCTACCACCGTATGCTAGCTAAACTAGTACTAGTACATGCATGCCACGAAAATTACTTACTATGCATATTAGTTAGAATTGGATACTTAGAAGCAAAATATTAATTTACTCAAATTAATTGATAACTCGAAAATCCTGGGTATTACATCCTCCCAACCTTATAAGAATTTCGTCCCCAAAATTCCTCCAAACAAACATTTCTATTTTTTCCCAAAACTTAGCAAGATTTTGAAAAAATCAAAACCAAAAGATTTTTTTTAATGCAATCAAACTACACATCAAACAAAGATATCTAAATGTTAGAACACAAAACATGCATGAATGTTAGTACAAGTAAACATGCATTAAAGTTTGTCACAAACAATAAACAACAAACAATGTTAGTAGCTGACACTAACTAACGTTCTACCCGTCAGGCCCCACGATCCTAAACCTTGAGCTCTGATACCATTTTAACTGTCACGCCCCGAGACCCGGCCCGGTAGAATGATAGCCGCCGCGCACCTATAGACCCGAAATTCTATACACGCGCAAGACTAGAAAAGCAGGATAAACCAGCACAGTGGATCTCAAACAGCTCATCTATTTATTTTACAACATTATTACATTTACAATTATAAATAGTTCTCTACCGTGTCCCACCCAACTCGTCCAGCCTACTCTTCGGATGACCATGTCTTTCGCTGCGAACTCTGATCATACAAAAACATAGGAAACAAGGGTGAGTACGATAAAATCATACTGAGCAAACAATTCATACACTTTCATATACTTTGTAAAATACACTAGGTTTTTGAAATACAGATAAATCATTGTATGGTTAAGTTCTTAATCAGTTTAAAACTCATGGTGCCACACATGAAAGTGAGTTTCCCTACCCGGGAATCACAGGGGTGAAATTCCACACTTATACGCTCTTAAGAGGGGTACTCCGACGTCGACAGCCTCGCCCAGAACCACACAGGATTCCAGAACGAGCAGAACCCTTTAACCCGCGCAGACACCGGACACCTTGACCTACTTGTGTACGGTCGCTCCTACGGATCCATCACCGACACTTTCCATTCAAGGGCCGCCCTTCGCGGAGAACTCGGACAGTCCCATACCTGTACTGCGACCGGTACAATACGATCACCTTCGTAGCACCAAGTTTGCTTTATAAAACACTTGTTTCATTTCCATGTCGATTATACGTGCTAAGCCCGACTCGTACCACTGGCTTCTACGGATCCATCACCGTAACGACTCCAGCGCAGTAGCCCCGTATGTCAACACAAAGCTCGTACCACTCAGAGTATCACGCATCTTAACATCAAAATATATCGTACAAAATATACGAGAGTGGTAAGAAGAGCTTGCCTCGATTAGCTACATCGTAGCTATCAAAAGATATCCGCGTTGCTCAGAAATAATCGACCTCTCCAGGTACCAGATAGGATCCGCATACTGAGTTCATACGCCACCGGCCATAGCCGGAAGAATACCCACCATCGGACGGCCACAGAAAGCCACCATCGCACCTCCACTCGCCGGCTAACTCATGGCAGCGAGCTGCTGCCTGTTCACCACCGTTGTCTTCTACGAGTAGCAGCACCTCCTTTTCTGGTGTATTCTCCTCCGGTACGTAGCATATCCTAAATACTCTCTTCTCACTCTCTAGCTCATATCGGCACGAAACTCTCTAGCTCGATCTCTCTCTCGCTTGCCGGCACGGCCTCTCCAATCTGCTGGCTATTCTCTCCTCTCTATTTGTCTCACTGGCTTCGATCGATCGATGTAGTGATCAAGTGAACAGCAGCAGCGAAACGCTGCCCTATTTATAAGAAGCATGCCAAAATATCTGACCGCTCCGGCCGCTTTGCCGACATCCAGCTAAAATATCTAAGCTATGCGATCCTTCGCTGCCACGCAAGAGCTGACTGCTACGCGTCTTGCTGCTATTTGCTGCTTTCCCTAGACGACACACGCGAGCTGACTAAGCATGCACAAGTCCACGTAGGTGACAGTGCAACGTCAGTGCATGCGCATGCATGTCGGATCCCATGCACCAGCATATGCACAAGCACGTACTACTCCTAAGTTTGTTAGCTAAAACGACACATGCAATACAAGTACTAGTATTAAATAATTAACATGCACAAGCAATCAACTCCTATACTTATTTCTATTGCATAAACAAATTAACATCTAATTTAAGCACAAACACACAAGAGATTTGTAGAAATTAGAATAATCAAAAGCTAATCACATTTTAATCAAATTAATTAATCTAGCAAACATTCAGGGTATTACATCCATTCTACAACGGTCTTTGTTCTTCTTTCTCCTTTATTCCAACCTCCATGTTTGGGAGTGGCATTCATCTCGGCTAGTAAACCGACAAGACAAAAGATGATCATCAAGCGCTCATCAATCTCGGCTGCGGCGGTGGGTTCTCTTGAATCAATGCGGCCATCATCACGACATCGGCGCTATCCATAGCCTACCAAACAATGAAGGAATCAAACAACTAAACACTCCATCTAATTTAAATAGGCAAACGACCTTGGCAAAGCGTCAAACACCTTTTGTCCAAGGCGGGCGAGAGGTGGTCCTAGCCAGAGCTCTATCCCTGGTGTGTCAACGAGTGTCATCCGTCGAAGACAAAGCAGTGGCCAGCTCAGGCGAATCGAAGGACGGGGTCAGACGGCATATTGAAGCAGGCTAGGCCAGCGGAAGAGATAGCAACAACAAGCTTCCAAATGGCGGCGAGAGGCACAGACGTAGCAGGGAGCGAGAACTTCCACATGACGGCGAGAGCGACGGCCGAAATTTTGGTGTCAAAACAGATGGCGGCGGCGATTCAGTCGGGGTGTGAGCTAAGATGAGGACGTGAGAGACGAGGTGGGCGGTGGCAAATTCCTGGATCACTGTCATGTGGTACCGCCTAAAATCCGACTTGGCAATGTTCCCACGGCTGTCAGGCACTCCCACGTTGCTCCCTATGGACCAGGGCCGTGGCAGGGTTGCCAGACACGGTATTGGGCCCTTACGGCAAAACTGCCGCTGTTGGGACCACGGTTGGGCGTTGTTTTTGCGCCAGAGCCAGTTGCCTACTAGTAGAGTGAGTGTAAATGACAGGAGCCTGTAGCTCAATTGGGAGCGCTATTGAAAGCGCCACTGAAGATGCTCTTACTCCTATCGACTAACATAATAACAACCCCAGAGAAACAACCAACAAACTAAGTATAAGTAAAAGTGATAGGACACACATGGTGGCAGAGCTTGACAAAAAGTTAGGGGAGGGCGAAACATACACATGAAAAAAACTTCATATTAGTAAAACTATACCAAAATATACTATTTGATCATACCGACCTTCCTTGAAAGACTCGTGACAAAACCATGGAGGCCTAAGGGTGTGTTTGTTTGGGCTGTGGCTGGCTGTGGAGCTGTGCAGAGAAAGCTGCTGTGCAGGGAAAGCTGCTTTTCTGAATATGACTGTTTGGCGACTTGGCTGTCAGTCTAGCTGTGTGTTGAGCATTTGTCGGAAATACCCTCACAGAGTTCCGAGTACATATTTATTTACTGATTCGAGTATAAATCGTATTTGTCTGTCAGTAATACATACCTTAAACATAATAGAATATAGATTTGTACAAAATACATATCGTACTATTACACAAATAGGATATTGTTCATAATTAATATATATATTAATCTAAACAACATATCAATGACGTCAAACATAATAACTAGCTAACATCGAGTAGATCATCTTCTTCTCGCATTGAACAATGCGGTAGCAATGCTTTCACGCCTTGCTTTCATGTCATCGGTGTTTGTTCCACTCGGGGCAGTATCACCGGGTAGTGTTGTTGACCGCCTTTGGACATTAGGGACGTAATTCTCATCTTCATCACATCGGTCAAACTGCGCATCTGTGAGTCCCTAATGAAATTGTGAAGTGCAATGCAAGCAAGGATAATTCTTTTTTGTGTATCCAGCTTGTAAGAAGGAATATACTTCAATATGCGCCATTTGTACACAAGAAGAAAATAGAACATGTCAAAACTAGTACACAAGGAACAATCATAAATCAGTACACATGCAACAACCATTCAGGACATGGGAAAACTATTACACATGCAACAATAACAATCATAAATCAGTACACATACACAATCACAATGAATGGTTCACAAATACAACATTGGTTCAGAAATACAACAATGGTTCAGTAGTACAACAATGGTTTAGAAATAAAACATTGGTTCAGAAATAAAACATTGGTTCAGTGGTACAACATTGGTTCAGTGGTACAACAATGGTTCAGTAGCAAGCTTGCCATCATTTGTTCATCTCCTCATGTGTCCGCTTCAGCCAGTCGAGCTTGCCATCATTTGTCGCAAATGCTGCAAACACCTCTCTAGAATCCCTATTCATAGCAAGCTTGCTCGCTGTGAACATGATATCAGTTCCTTCTTTCACTCCACACTCTCAAATCATCGCTAAAAATTCCTTCATAGTTGGGACCTTCTCAACATTGGTGCAAGAACTACTTTCAGTGGCCTTTGATACAAGTGTGTTCAGCGCATTGTTGTAAACAGTGAAAAGGGGCTCTCTTTTTCGTTGCCTTCTCCAGCACCAAACTTGCGCTTTCCTGTTATTTTGGAGGTATCACGATCACCCACAAGCACTATTGGAGTTTCCTTTCCTTCTCCTGTTTCCTGTCCAGCAATGGCTGCTGATTCTCCAGTGACATGTGCCTTCCTAAACATAACATCTTGCTGCTCCAAGTTGGCAGGTGGCCCGTTCCTAAATTTTGAATGCTCGGGGCGAATCTGAAAATAGGAACACAATAGATACATGAGTCCAATTATCATCTAGGTGAGCAGAAAATAGTTAGAAGACAAAGATAGTTCTGAACATGATAACATACCTTTAGGTGAGTATCCACCAATCGTCATCTGCATCCATAGTTTTTGTTTGCGGATCCCAGCCTAGTCCGGTTGCGTTTAGCAATTCCATCCACCATGTGTACTCCTTTTTCAACTGATCCCATTTGTTCTTAAATTGTATCCTAGTTAGTTTCTCTCCTAACTTCTCAAAAAATTTGCTCTCCAGATTGGCATAACCTTTTTTACTCAAGAAACCACCGTCCCTGTTGTTGTTGTTCACCTCTCCCATACAAATGTCGCAAAGACTCTAACACGGTATGCATCCCAAGTGGCAACCATTGTTTCTACCAGGACTACAGCAAGCAAAATGATAAAATTGATCTCAGTTTTGAGCTATGCACTGATATAGAAAGAACGTCACAATTTTGAGCTCAACAAATTGAAATAAGGCACAGTCTAAATTTCTACCAAGATTACAGCAATGTCTATATTTATACTATGCACTGATATAGGAAAGAACATCACAATAATGTTCACCATTTCTACCAGGTATTCAGGTATGGTTCAATAACCTCATATGATTAACCATTTTTTAGTTTTGCTCACTTGTCACCTGAGGAATCTATGTTCCGAATTCTTATATGCCCTTGTCATGATTAGTTTAGGAAATATGTGCAAAAGGTACTCTGCTAACTAGCCAGGAGAAACCATGACTCCAAAACTCCTCTACCTTGGAACGGTAAATAATCTTCCTTCTTTTGCTATTATGCTGCGTTCAGCATCAGTAACGAAGTCTGCGGCGGCAGGGAGGTGACAATGATGCACTAAATTTCTATTTCGTTGCAGGGAGGAGATCGGGCAGCGGCGTACCTTGGCTGGACGACGAATCTGCAGCGGAGGTGGTCGGGCGGCGAGCTAGCACGGCGGGGACGAGGTGATCTAGACGGGGACAGCGAGCTCGCACGGCGGGGACGGCGACGAGCTAGCACGGCGGGGACGGCGGGGGGAGGAGATCCAGGCGCGGGGACGAGCTTGGCGGTTGGAGCTTGGCCGTCGGGGGCGAGCTGGCGACGCCGGCGGAGGAGGGCGAGCTAGCACGGCGGGGACGGAGGCGGGCGAGCTGGCGGAGGCGGGGACGGCGGCGGGCGAGCTGGCGGCGGAGCCAAGAACCCTAGCACGCGGTCGACGCGTTCGGTCGAGTGCGCTTCTTTTTTTTTGACAGGGAAAAGTCGAGTGCGCTTCTCGTGCTCGAGTTCTGTGTGCGAGTGGGGAAAGGTAGGAAAACTAGGCGGTGGCATTTGGGTGTAATTTCAGCAAAGGACATGTCTTTTTAACAAAACTGTTCGCATCACTCAGCGGGAAGCTGCTCCGGAGGTGCTTTCCCTCCGAAGTGCAAATCGTAAGCTCGGCTTTGCAAAGCTCGCAGCGCAGCTAGGCCGTTTGGTTCGTTTTATCAGCTTATATCCATAGAAAGCAGCTCAAAGCCCAAACAAACACCCCCTAAGGCATTTCTTATCAGTTTTTCTGTCCTTCTTACTCTTAAACTCAGATAAAACAACCTTAATATTCGAAAAAAGGCATTTGGAGCTCGGGCTACATGTAGCTTTTGTTTCAAAAAAAATTAAATGGTATTTCAAAGTTCTAAAAAAAATCGGGTTTTTTTCATACATTTAGGCTATAATGTATAATTTGAATGTGCAAAGTTTCAATCCGAAATACATTATATTCTAAGGTACAAAAAAGAGAAAAAAAATAAGGATCTAGATGTGTGGACAGTACGCCTCAAACCTTGTTAGATTTTTTTTTGTGTAGCGTAAAATACAACGTATTTCCTATTAGAACTTTTCACACTTGAATAATACATTTTTTCAGTTTTTTAAAATTTAAGTGTGCTTTCGGAAAGTTTAAAATAAAGGGTTATATGTAGCCCGGGACCCAATGCGACGCTCTCCTCAAAATTGTACTTTTCGGCAATTTCACACTCTATGTGAACTACCAAATTATTGGCAAAATCCTCGTCTTCCATTTTCCTACGCAACCTTGTGTTGATGATCTTCAAACTGGAAAATTCATGTTTTGCACTTGCTGTAGAAACTGAAGAAGTGGAAGAGGAGGTAAAGATTTTTCCTCTGTTTTGGAAAAAAGAAGAATAACTAGAGTAACCTGACGATGTAGATAGCATCTCTTGCTATCTCAACAAGGCAACAAAGGCCAGTCAAGTTCTTTACCACTAGAAGGGGTAGGCGCGTTTACTGCGCCCGTTGGTTTCTCGTGTTGTGATATAGTTAATCTGGAATTAATAAGTTTCAGTTTTTCAGTTTCTGGCCCAAACAACATTTACAACAAAAGAAAACAACACACCATAACAGTTCACACTCGATAGATATATTTTTTAATCTTGTTCATACAGACAATTATAGATTTTTCTATAAAATTGTGGCAAGAGGGACCAATCATTTTGATATTTCTTCCTTCAAGACAAACATTACAATATGCAGAGTATACCAAAATAAAGGTTGGCCTGGTTTGTTGGTCAAAATAATTATGTTGTCCACGGTATAGAGCAATCTCGTCAACCACATTAAACAAACCAATCTTCATTTGTACATATCATCATTTACATATCAGCTGTTCCAGCAATGTTGAAACATTTTAAATGTTCATGTGCAATGGTGTCCATGTGATAAAACTTAGCCGAAGAGATATAACAAATATGCCTATACTCGGCAAACAATGAGGCGCTGTCAAAAGCGTTTAACATCTGCAAAAAATCCATATACATGTACTATGTATTTCCTTGTGTAATTAAGTCTACTGACGAAGTATTACAAAGAATTTGTTTAAATTAAGTTGATGAAAATACATGGAGCTTCATCCTACATGAAGGGATCACTACTTACCCAATTCTACTTTCATATGGACAAAATTAAGCATTCTTCAACAATTGCATTATAATTGGTTCCTCATTTCTCCATAGGTCGTTGGCATCACGGCCTTCAAATCGGAACTACAACTACAACACTGACTTACCACCACATGAATTACCAACACTGACTTACCACCACATGAAGTAACAAGTATGAAAAACCAATATGGCCACATCTTATATCATAACAACAACAATTTAAAATGACATGTGAGGCCTATTTTTCACTATGGTATTCTTATAGATCTGTATGCACACAAAGGCTTGCCAACTTCTTATAATAGTGAGTCATTGCCATGGAATGATACAATGGGAAATAAGAAGAGGAAGTTGTTGATTGTAGAATTCTTAGTATGCAGCAAATTAAGCATACATCAACCATCTTGATGGTCCCAGGACGTCCCAGCTTGGGAAGGATGCAAATTCCAGCCAGCGAAGAATAAGATGGAATCACCAGGAAATGCAAGCTAATGATAAACTCTCCACTCCTTTCTTAAAAAAATATAAAATTTGCACATTAAAAAACTGAGTGTACTTCAATTAACTTATTTATGAAATCATACGATGTCATGCTTTTTAAATACTGGAGACAATCGCTCAACATGAAAAAAAAGGCTAATCAAGCAAATGATGAAAAATTCTTAGTATGCAGCAAAAGTAAGTACCATTGGATCTAAATCCTCGAGTTGACTGAATAAATAACATGACAAAGAAATAATGGTAAAACTAATATTACGATAGTTCTAGAAAAAATCTATTCAGCTTAAAGATCAGCCAATTTATTCCATAGTTGTTTTATCAAAAGTTTATTGAAAGAAAAGTTGGCTCATCTCTTCTCCATCTAATTCAAGTGCATAGTTTATGCATTATCAAATTTATTTATGCGTGACTTTCCAACAAAGAGAAAAATAGAACATCCTTCAAGAAAACATGCACCTTGACAGAGAATGAAATCAGGATTTAACCTTATTATCTTGGATGTACGGTCTTCTTCATCGACAACAACCATCTCACTGGCTCCCAGGGGCAACCGCCTACTACCAGAGCATGACAAGAACCTGTACAGAGGAGAAAAGTTACTACATATATCTGATGAAAAGCGCAAACGAAACTGACACACATTCAATTGGTAACTCTTTTGTCGTTCACTACCAAAGCTCTAACGCCAACATGGTGCGTTGAATTAATAAGTTTCTGAAGCAAGTGCGCAAGCATTAAGTTCTCTCTGCATGACAGTGAACTGAAAACTAAAGTTAAATGGCCAGTCAGCACGTGTGTCTGCTGCCAATATGAAAGTAAAACTGATGTTCTTATTCAATCACAATGGGAAGCTGACAGTTCCAGCTACTTACATCGAGGTTCTTACTATCACTAACTATCATCAGTCACTCAACAAACTCATAATTACCTTCTAATTCTATCTAATAATCTGTCAGAAAAAATCTGACCATATTATGTTTTTCCTTCTAAAAAGTTAGCCCTAAACCACTGAAGCATGTAGGAACAACCAAAATTTGTTTACCTACATGAACTATAACCACCATGAAGTAAAACTAACACAAGTAAAAGGAAATATACTATAATCTAGATTAAATCCGCCCATAAACGACAACATGGAATAAGAACCGAAATAAGCACACAGAAATGAAAGCGAAGTTTGAATTACCCGTAGAAGATGAATCAAGAACTGCAGAGAACAAATCTAGACCAGAAAACCGCACGAGATAAAATAGAATCCATATGCCCTTGGACCAGATAAACCAAGACCAATCCAACAGAATCTAGATGCCCTCGAAGCATATCAGTTAAAGGCTTGAAATAACCAAATCTATATGCCTTGAAAGATTATTGGCCAAGCCTGCATCGTAAAGAGAGAAATAAGGAAATAAAGAAGATAAGGTATAGCAAAAGTAAATCAACCAAAGAAGTACTAAGGTTTGAGGGGCAGGGGGAGCATCTAAGGGGGAGGGGAGAATGGGAGCTCACTTATAATACACGAGATAACCACTGAAACCTCATAATAGACCAATCCTGGTTGTTGCTGCTAGCAGTATGAAAAAATCCCGATATCAAAACCCAACCATTTCGAGGTGACACCTCAACATCTGCAAAGCAGTCTTAGAAAAGTCATGTTTAAATGGTTAATCAATATAAAGTTGAAATCACAAAAAAGATCGATTGAAACAAATAATAACTCATAACCAGGCTAAAAGACAATATGTTTCCCATCTCTATTTGCTTAGGCAACGACTACATTGTATATTGTGGTTAGTTAAGACAAAGCTAGGCATCAGCAGTTCAGAGTTCAAACAAATCTAAACATCATTTTCAGAGATTCAATTCTAAGAAAACAAAGTCGCATGGTACCTTCAATATTCGATAGTGCGGAGAATACAAAATACACCATGTGCACCAAGGTGACCTAAACTGCACCAGGTAAATGCAGCAGACTAAACTTCAGTCCAGCTCCACCCCTGATATATCTATCAAACGAATAAAAAAAACTGCAGGCCAGATTGGAGACACACTTAAGAAGCTAGAATTAGGCAACAAAAACAGCAATGATTTTGTACAGAGTTTAAATACCATATATATAGAAACTGTGCAACGCTACCATCATGTGGCAAAAAACCAATAACCAGAACTACACACTGGTAACTATTGACTGAGATTAAGAGAATGTAACTGTAAGAGCAGTCGGAGGAGGTAGCAACGCTGCAACGACAGTAGACGGCAGAGATGGGAGCTCACAACTGTATTTGGTGGACGATTAAAAGTCATTACCGTTCTTTCTCTCATCTTGCTCTTGCTTTCTCTTTCATCAAAAAAGCCTGTACATACCGAAATGGTTTGAGCATATACATGAGCAAAACAACATAAAAATATAAGTCGGCCATGAGCAGCAGAGTGAGTAAAGATGTAGTTGCAGACTATCAAAAATAAAATGTGGTAGGAATCATATAAACAAAGGACAGGTAAATAAAATAAAACAGATTCTGAAACCACCAAGGACATATTTACTTTCAGACATGTCGTTACAGGATGGGAACTACTTCTATAGAAAAAACACAATGGAGTAGCTATGATATATTTCCTTGGAATAAGATAAGATGCCACTGCAGGAAAGAAAACAACCAGTGCAGTGGAAACTGATCACTTAGATGACGCATGAATTAATTCAACACCAATCCCTTCAAAATAAAGGTGATCAAAATTAAACCGTGCAGAAGGCTTGAATGCATGGAATTTCCCAATTCACCATAATACAAAAGAACAATACATTAGAAATTCCCACAATACGCCGTTTCAAGGCCAGGGACAACACCTTCCAAAGAGAAATAGGCAGCAATAACCGATTTTACACTTTCAGTCACATAGACCAACAAAAAATCATTCGATAATTTAATCAAGCAAAATATTAAAAGAAAATCTAGCATCCTCAGAATATAAACATATTTATTGCTTCCACAAATATAAACCACATAGCAAGAGAAATAAATTAAAATGATCAATTTTGGTGGGGAAAAGAAGGAAGATCGAACATGACCTGTGGATGAAGATTAAGAAAATGAGCTCATAGCTGCCTTCTTCTCCTCTTTCCATCCACCACATCACAACATGCTTGCCACTCGTTGGTGTACAAATCTACCGATCACCCAAATGTTGTAAAACTGAAATTAGATTAGGGGCAAAGATAGGAATAAGGAATTCACGTGCGGAGGTGCAACCAAAAGCACATGGCATCTCAATGCTGGCCGCCAGCTCTGGATGCTCTGAACAGGCGTGAATAACCAAAAAAAGATTAGTAGAAGACTTACCTTGGCACGTACTTGCCCTCGCTCATGGCCGCATGTCTCTCCAAGCAGCGGGACGGAGGAGGTTATGTTCCTGTTGGTGGAGAGGGAGGAGCTGGCGGTGGGTGATTTCCCTCGCCGACGCTGCTGGACCCTAACTGCTCCCCAGCCGCCGCCGTCGATGACGAACCAGACCGGCCTCGGCAAGGAGGAGGAGCTGCAGGCCTGCGCAGTTCCCAGGCGTAGACCCATCTTCCTCACCTCGTCGAACTCGTCGATGCGTGGTCGTCAGCGCCACCAGTATACGTCCTGCGACCTCATCTTCCTCAGCGCCCACCACTCCCTCGGCATCTGGTGCCTCGCCAACGGTAGACCAGCCCCCACCACCGAAGGGCGACCGATTACCCAGATTCGCCGCCGCCGGAACAGGGAGGACGGCCTGCTGCTGACCGAACCCCGCCGCCTCCACAAGCCAGAGTATAGGGGAGGACGCGTCGTTGGGGGTGAGGAGCTGAGGAGGAGGAGCAGCAGTCTAGTGCGGGCATGGAGATGGCGGCGCGAGGAGAGACGCAGGAGGAAGAGGATTGGTTCACGGGAGAGGGAAGGGATTGGGTGGGAGACGCGAGCCAATCTAGGGTTGGGGAGCAGCGACGTGAGCGGCGATTCGCGAGAGAGTTTTGCTAGCACCGATTAACTTGGCGGTGGCAAGATGCGTAATATTTCCGAACTCATGGGGATAACGAGGAGACATGAAATCTATCTGTCGCTGACTTGTGGGCCCAGGTCGAATTCCGAGACACTGATCTGCGGGCCCAATCTGAGAATGAACCACAGACTCCAATCTCAGGGAGCTTAGTTGTTGTAGTGATTAGCCGCATTAGCTACAAACAATTTCAGCTGTTGTTCTTATCCATACTAGTCTTGTTGTTGCGGAAAATCTGTTGGTAATACTTATTCACTAACTCACATATGGAGTATATGAGTTCCTTCAAAAAGTTCAAATTGATTTCTAGGAATCGGTATGTGGCACTGGTAGATAGGAAATCCATTATCTTCTCAATGAACCTGCGATCCAATTCATGTAGTCAATCAATAGTTCCACGAGGAAATACCGCTCCTTAGTGAAATGATCTGCTTGATGTTGAGGTGCACGACCACCATGCATTATATAAGTTTCCTCCATGTTTGGAATTCCAATGCTATGATTTACACGATATTCAACAATTGTGCAAAATAATTCTTCCCAGCCAGCATCTGATCTGATGTCAGCTCACAAAGACATTGTTTTATAGCAAACACTAGACGAACATCATTTATGATGTATCGTAATCTCACTTCTAAAGCTTGGCTAAGTCCTTCTGTTCCATGTCAGACAATTGCTGGGGGAGTGAAACCTGGATATTCCGGCACGATTGTTGCTGTACGCTGTGTCGAGCCAGTACGCTGTATTTGTATACGTCATGTGAGGGTCTGATAAAAGATCATTTTAAAAAAAATGGGTCACCCGGCCTCTGCATCAAAATGATGCACACAACCTTTTTTCATTAAAATAAATGTATTCAGCGTGATCATTCAGCGGATTACAAGTTTAAGGATCGGATAAAGTGGATACAAAAATGAGCAAATGAAGATCGCAAATCTACGCATTTAGCCTTTTAGGATTTAACCATCCTCCCGGGCACAAGATAGAACGGACAAATATGGGTACATCCGGTATCCATGAGCGCCCTCTGGTCGACAGTGTAGAAGTAGGGACCAAGTATGGATCCAGTAGATAGCCATGTTGATAACCTGCAAGTAATGAGCAATATTTGATTTGTTAAACACAATATCATTTCGGCAGTTCCAAATTGACCAAAGCAAAGCAGACATGGTTGGTATACTAGGTACGTGAGACTGATAGATTGTACGTGAAAATAGTATGACAAGGATTGCTGACCCGATAAAGGACTGACGAAATGTACTGAACACTATTAGTGTGTTGTTAGGTAAAGTCATCATCATCAGTACAGCATCTCCACTCGCGGCGCCCAAACGGCCGTCCAAACGCATTTGGGACGTGCCGGACACAAAATCGCCCCCACTCGCGGCGCCCAAACGTGAATTGGGTCTGGCACGGCCCAGTTTTGTGTCCGGCACGCCCAGCCCATGCCCTCAACTTGGGGAGGCTTGGGGCGGCCCCGGCCGGAAGGAAACGAGACGCCACGTCGGCTCTCGACGCGGGGTCACGCCTGGCAGTGAGACATGGACTATGTCTCATCGTTTTCTCGCCTGATTTTATCCCCCGTCTTTCATCGTCGCCCCACTTTGCTCGATGCCGCCGCCCCCGCCCGCAGGCTCCACCCAAGCCTGGACGTCGGCGCTGCCGTTTGCTTCCTCTCCTCGACGGCCTTCGGTTCCGGGCACCGGCGATCTCTCCAAAGTGGGCAACATTTGTGAAGAGCGTCCCCAACCCTCGCGGGGACAAAACTTGTCATTTTGCCGCTGAACAAGAGAGCGCCAGGAAGGATGTCGAGCGGACATTTGGAGTGCTGCAGCAAAGGTTTGCTATCGTTCGGTATCCTGCTCTGACATTGTAATACCCCACAGTTTAGAGAGTCGGAAGGATAGAAATAGAATTTGTGCATTTGCATGGCATGCATCTAAAACACGGGAAATTTTGGCGCGTTAAATTAAATAATGCAAAGTGATCGATGTTTCTCTCGACTAGGTGAATTAGGGTTTAGATCATCTGGTGGAGTGCGATAAACTTCGACATGATCTTTTAAACAACTAAATCGAAAATAGAATTTTAGTCAATCCAAACCAGAATTGGACATGACCTTTCTTAACTTTCGACACTTCTAATCAAAAATTCAATAAAATGACAAATTTATAATTTAAATGCCCATAAACCACAATTATTCCAATTACATATCTAGGAATCATTTCATTATATCATCCATACAAATGTTATCTCACAAAAATGAATTTATCATCTTAATTCATCATCTCATCTCACACATATTGAACCATCTCATTTCACACTCATCTCAAATACAAATTGGGAACCAATGTCCAAAGTCTACTTAGATACATCATATGGAATTAAAATGCAAGATCAAAATAAAAGAATAATCAATATTACATCTTTATCGAATAAGTACATATCTCATCTAAAAGAAAAGAAAATTACAAATGAATAAAAAGAATCCTAACACTAAATCTTGATCTTCTCATATGACCTTGATCATCTCATCATCTCAATCTTCTTATTCTTCTTCCCTGCAAAATAAACAACAAAAGAAAGAAAGAAAATAACAAAGGAAGAAAGACAAATCAACAAATGGATTTTTGGAGAAGGATTTTTCTCTCAGCCATGCATAGAGGTGCTATGCAAGATCATCATCGAGAATTTAAAAGCCAAATGCAAGTATGTTCTTATAAGGGACCTTTGCCTCAGACTTATGCATCATAGGTTGTTCTTATCAGTATCTCATTAGTGTGGAAGAAAACAAATGAAATGGCAAGAAGGTACAAAGCAACCTGAACCAAATAACCTTCAGCTAGAATAAATCTAGGAGTTTAGAAGGGGTCACTTTGATACTCCTACACACACTCCTTTGAATTCAATCCAAACTGATCAAATCCAACTGTAAAGCCCACAAATCTGAAATTGAAAACCCCACTTGATCACCACCCATAATTTGGAAAGCCACCAATTTCTCACAAGCCCACAAAAGAGAATAAGCCCACAAGTCCATCTAGCAACAAAAGCCACTTGGCTTGCCCAAGAATAAATCCTACAAAGAGATAATACCAAGCTTGGGATGGATAAGCTTGCCACAATAGGAGAGTTATCCACAAGCAAAATATCTCACATTACTTGAACCCTAAGGAATGCCCAAGCATGAGAGCTTGACAACCAAGCACCTTACTCACCAATGCAAATGAGGAGTCACCTAGTTGTGTGCCACCACCACAACAACAGTAGTAGTTTATAAACAGCACCACAACCATCCTAGCAAATTCATTTGCCACAAAGACATTTTCAAGAAGCAGCCATCAGCACACCCATTTCTATTTGTTCTTCCACAAGAACAAGCACAACCAAGCACTACTCATGGAGATCACCTAATCCATCCACCACAAGCCATTTCAGCTAGCAACTAAACTCTAGGAAAAGTCAAGCAGCAGAGGAGGAGACGTAGAACCACAAGAAGCAGCAAGGAGGAGACGGTTGAACCTTGGAGCAAGATCAGAGCTCTTCCGTAGCTCTAGCTGCTCTACAACATAGGTTGATTCATAAGTGCTAGTGAGAGGCTAAGCAGGTTCTGTAAATGATAGAATCATGCTAGAGTGTTCATTTTAGCATATGTTCTTAACAGAGCCTTGCACTGCAAGGTAGGGTGCTATAGGAAAATAAATTGCACCACAGAGAACTTCTGTTTTGTGCAAGAAATAGGGCAGAGAGATGTAAGGAGTGAAGTTGTGTGCTTTAGAATTTGTTTGAGCATTGGAGGCAAGGGAAAAAGGCAACAGTGTAGTATGTTCGTATTTTGTTTTTAACAAAGCATCACACAAGCCAGTGAACCAGCAGAGCTGGATTAGCTGAGCTATGCACATCCTTACACATGGAAGAAGCACAGGAAAACATAAAAAGCATCTCTAAACAAGAAAGCCACTGTGTAACTCCAAATGGAGGCATCACAGCAAGCAAAACATGTCTAAATTATGCTTAAATATTTCCTACATCATTACTAGACCATGCTCTAGTTCAGTTTGGACAGAATCATCACAAGATTCGGTCTAAAAATCATTTCTCTTCATAATTGAGCAAGAAAGGTTCCCAACATAAATTTCAGAGGTCATGGAATGATCTGTGTACACTAGATCATCACCATTCATCTCATTCTTGATGCATAGAGAACCATCAGTGCATATCCGAGAGCAATGCATCAAGGAATCATATCCAGTTCATCCAGCACCTAAACAAATGAATGCATCCGTGACCAATCCATGTCTAGTTGTACCTAGAGAGAGTAGAGGAGGAGAAGAAGTTTCTTACAAAGCGTCCATGGCCGTAGCTCCACGGCGGCGAGGCAGTGCCCGCGCTACCGTTGGAGGGGGCGTATGGAGGTCGAGGATGAGCACCACCGCACCACGGCGGCACAGGGGACGAAGCCCTGCGCCCAGCCATGGCAAGCACAGCAGGCGGAGCAGAGGTCGCCGACGGCGGCGAACAGCGCGGCACCGAAACCCTAACCCTAGGGGATTGGGTTGTGCGCGACCGCGGGAGGAAGCGGAGCACGAATCCCTCCGGTGAGGAGAAAGAGCGAGTGAGGGGAGTCGTTTGCCCCACGCCACGGCGGCGGAGGTGCCCAGAGTTGGCCGGAGCAAGGCGGCGACGGCGCGGGCGACACGAACGCCAGAGGAGGTCGAGCACGGGTTCGAACGCGAGAGAGAGAGAGTGAGATAGAGGAAAGTGGCTCGGTCGGTTGACCCGACCTGAGCCAGGACTGGTCTTTGACTTGGTTCAACCAAGTTGGACCAGGGGTACTATTGTAATTTCATGAATTTGAAAAATGCAAATCTCTCAAAGTACTCTAAAAATTCAAATAAATTCCTAAAAATACTTTAAAAAATCTACAAATATTAGCAGAAAATAAGCTATTTAAATAAAATACTAACAGGAATTTTTGAAAATTATTTCTTTGATTAAAAATCTAAAGATCATTAAGTGGATATTCTTTGGAATAATTTCTTAAAATTATTTTCTCAAGAAAAATAATCTGGGAAAATAAATAATAAGTTTAAAATAATATTTGAACTATACCAAGACTATCTTGTTACTCATCCTAAATCAAAAATATTCAAACTTAAATGAATTTTTACACCAAATTCAAATACCAAAAAATCAACTAAAAATATGCAACATACTCTACAAAATATGAGGAATTTTAGGAAAGTTTTATTTGAAGTTTTGAAAAACATTTTGTGGATGAAAAATTCAAGGATCCTTAAGTAGAAATGACTTGAAATTCTTTTTCAAAAACTATTTTCTTAAAAGAAAATAATATGGGAAAATAAAGTCTTGAAGTTTAATTATATTGAAGTATTTCAATTTAATCACTTTAAATTTATTCCTCATGAAAATTGTTGTCAAACTCTTTAAATAATTAAAAAACTCCAAAACACTCGAAAAGTCTTAAATCCGCAACTAGGGTATTTTGGGGTGACGATGCATATCATGATCATGCATAATAGCATGCTGCTAGTTTTTCAGTAGTCCTTATCAGGATTACTTTGCTATTTTCAGAACTCGGGGTTTTACCGCAAACCCTAGAATCCCGAAGAGTTGAACGGCCATTTCTACCACAGGCAAGTACATTCTTGCATGTCCGTTGAAATATTTTTAGGAAAGTATTTATAAAAGTAATATATTTTATCATCTGCATAAAAAAAACATATTTTCAAATGATGTGAATTGCTATATAACTATGTTGGCGCAATGGAACCACGGTTTGATGTTGTGGTGGAGGTTCCATTGTACGGGAAAGTATATACTGATACGTCTCCAACGTATCCATAATTTCTGCTGTTCCATGCTTATGTTATACCATTTGCTACATGTTTTATATACACTTCATATCACTTTTATGCATTTTCTGGGACTAACCTATTAACAAGATGCCACAGTGCCAGTTCCCTGTTTTCTGCTGTTTTTGGTTTCAGAAAGTTACTTCTGGAAATATTCTCGAATTGCACGAAACAAAAGGCCAAGTCCCTATTTTTCCAACACGTACACGGAGTCTGAAGGAGAGACAAAGGGGAGCCACGAGGTGGCCAAACCACAGGCCGGCGTGGCAGTGGGCCCCACCGCGCCGCCTGGTGGTTTGGGCCCCTCGGGGGTCCGCCGACATCGCCCCTTCGCCTATTTATTCCCCAAGACGTGAAAACCCTAAGGCACCGAGCCTTTCATCCAGAACATATTCGCTGCCGCCGCCGTTGTCAACCCTAACTCGGGGGTTCTGAAGCTCTTCCCGGCACCCTGGGAGAGGGGAATCATCACCGAGGGCTCTACATCGCCATGCCCGCCTCCGAGTGATGCGTGAGTAGTTCATCCTTGGACTATGGGTCCATAGCAGTAGCTAGATGGTTGTCTTCTCCACTTGTGCCATCATGTTAAGATTTTGTGAGCTGTCTATCATGATCAAGATCATCTTATTGTAATGCTACATGTTGTGTTTGCTGGGATCTGACTTATATTGATACCTATGTGGAGCTGAATATTATATTATCATGTCTATGTCATTTGTGATCTTGCATGCTCTCCGTTACTTGTTGAAGCCTTAGCCAAGTGAATACTTGTGACTCCAAGAGGGGTATTTATGCATGATAGTTGGGTTCAACCTCTATTTAACCTGGGATAGTGACAGCAAGTTCTAAGGTTGTAGATGTGTTGTTGCCACTAGGGGTAAAACAGCAATGCTTTATTCAAGGATGAATGTATTGTTTACATTACGCACATTACTTAATGCAATTGTCTGTTGCTTGCAACTTAATACTGGAAGGGGTACGGATGTTAACCGAAAGTGGACTATTTAGGCATAGATGCATGCTGGATAGCGGTCTATGTACTTTGTCGTAATGCCCAAATGAATCTCATAGTAGACACCACAACTCGCACATGCATGTTTTATGCACTTATCAATTGTCAATTGCCCAGCTGTAATTGTTTTACCCAGCATGTTAGTTATCTTATTGGAGAGACACCACTAGTGAACTATGGACCCCAGTCCATTCTTTTACATCTGAAATACAATCTACTGCAATCATTGTTCTCTACTGTTTTATGCAAACAAACATCATCTTCCATACGATACGTTTAACTCTTTGTTTTCAGCAAGCCGGTGAGATTGACAACCTCACTGTTAAGTTGGGGAAAAATAATTTGATTGTGTTGTGCAGGTTCCACGTTGGCACCAGAATCCCTGGTGTTGCGCCGCACTACACTTCTTCACCAACACCTTCGAAGCAACCTCGTTTTCCTACTGGTTCGATAAAACCTTGGTTTCATACTGAGGGAAAACTTGCTGCTGCACTCATCATACCTTCCTCTTGGGGTTCCCAACTGACGTGTGACGTACAAGCATTGTTTTGGTGCTGTTGCCGATGAGATATTCCCTCGTCAACTTAGCGCTAGCAACACGTTTTCTGGCGCCGTTGCCGGGGAAAACCGACTTGCTTCTGCAAGGGGAGTCTCTCACACCCAATCTCTTTACTTTGTTATTTGTCTTGCTTAGTTTATTTTTATTTAGTCTTGTTTGCTCTCTTTATCAAAAACACAAAAAAATTAGTTACTTGTTTAATTCGGTTTGATTTTGTTTTTCAAAATGTATGCTCCTGAAGTTGAAGTTCGTTCTTTTAGGCAACTAGGAGGTGAAAATTTGAAAGATGCTTGATATAGAATTAGTGATGCTCATCATAGATGTACTAAGAAACACTCTACCACTATCCTCCATAGGAACTTTTATGTTGGTATCTCTAGTTGGTATAGATATTTCTAGACACTCTTACAGGTGGAAATTGCTTGGGTACTCCTGCTTTAGAAGCCTGCAATATTATTGAAAGTTTGGTAGGAACACCACCCACTAAAGATATTAAAATTGAGATCACCTTGGAGGATGTTATAAATAAGTTAGACTCTATGGAGAATTTTTTTCCAAATTTTCTTGATTGTATTGGTAAGACTAATGAATCAATAGCCACCATCAATGAAAGAATCACTGTTCTTGAGGATAATAATATCCATGACACCCAAAATCATAGAATTAATGAGTTAGAGGAAGCTATTGAAACCTTAAGTTCAACATTTACTTCTCTTAAGTCTAAAAAGGAGAAAGTTTATGTGGGTAGAGAACAAAAGTTTATGTATGTTCCTGAAGTGCCAAAACCAAAGACTCATTATGAGCTTAAAATTGATAAAACTTTTAGTACGGTTAAAGATAATGAAACACCTCCAGGAACATCTAAGATACCCATTGTTACAAGCTGTGTGTTGGAAGAAGGTTTTGATGATTTAAATGATTTGCCACTTGACAACACTTGATTTTCACTTTCTGCGCCTAGCTGAAAGGCGTTAAAGAAAAGCGCTTATGGGAGACAACCCATCGTTTTTATTTGCTGTTACTTTGTTTTCTTTGAGTCAAGGAGTTTTGTTACTTCTGTAGCAACTCCTTTCTATCTTATTTTAGCGCAATGTTGTGCCAAGTAAAGTTCTATATTGAAAGTTGTTGCAAGATTTGGATTTCTGCGCAGTGACAGATTTTTAGCTGTCACGGATTTAAGCTTATCTCCCTGTAGAAAATTCAAAAAATTCTGGAAAAAATCATGCATATTCCTGAGATATTTACGCAACTTTCATTATTTTAGGCCAGATCCATCTGAGCAACTTAAGTGCCTCGAAAAAATTCGTCATTCCAGACTGTTCTGTTTTTGACAGATTCTGCCTTTTATTTTGCATTCGCTCTTTTACTGTGTTTGTGTGGATTTCTTTGCTCCACAAAGCATTGGTGGCTGTAGCTAATGTTCAGAAGCTTTGGGATTGATTGAATCATTACAGAATATGAGAATTTTTAATTATGCACTAACCCACTAATGAGAACTGTCTTGAGTTTGGTGTGAAGGAAGTTTTCAAGGATCAAGCGAGAAGGTGATATTATGTGATCAAGAAGAGTGAAAAGCCTAAGCTTGGGGATGCCCCCGTGGTTCATCCCAACCATATTCAGAGAGACTCAAGTGTCTAAGCTTGGGATTCCCAAGGCATCCCCTTCTTCATCAACAAACTTATCAGGTTCTCTAGTGAAACTATATTTTAATTCTTTCACATCTTATGCGCTTTACTTGGAGCGTCTGTGTGTTTTTTATTTTGTTTGTGTTTGAATAAATTCAGATCCTAGCAATTCTTGTGTGGGAGAGAGACACGCTCCGCTTTTTCATGTGAATACTCATGTTCTTCACTTATATTTGTTGAGTATTCTTATCTAGCTACTGCAGTGCTTTTAGCTCCGGTTTTTCATGCATCTCTTCGAGCTGTTAGCACTTGTTTATAAATACTCTCTTGCTACATTATATTATCATTTGGAGAGTTTATGTTTAAATAAATTAATTGGTGTTTGTTTGGAAGAAAGAAAATGCTACATGTAGTAGTTGGTATTGGAAAAGACATATGCATTCTTGTAGATCATTGTCTTGTTTCGATTTGATACTTTGCAATTGTTTTGAGCTCTCAAGTAGATCATGTTTAAGCTCTTACATCATGTAGTTAAAACCTAGTAGTGGAGAACTACCGTAGAGCTTGTTGAGACTTGGGATGCATATTTGTTCTCTCTAAGTTCTAGATATTTTCTGTAAAATGTTTGAGCAACAAGGAAGACAGTGTAGAGTCTTATAATACTTGCATTATGTTCTTATGTGATTCTTGCTGTACCGGTTTATACTTGTGTTTGCTTCAAAGAACCTTGCTAGGCTAAACTCTGTACTGAGAGGGAATGCTTCTCGTGCATCCAAAACTTGAGCCAAAACCCATGCCATTTGTGTCCACCATACCTACCTACTATGTGGTTTTCCTGCCATTCCAAGTAAATATTTCATGTGCTACCTTTAAACTATTCAAAACTTTATTACTCCTTATTTGTGTCAATGTTTTATAGCTCATGAGGAAGTATGTGGTGTTTTATCTTTCAATCTTGTCATTTACTTCTGACAGTATTTCACCAATGGACTAGTGGCATATACATCCGCTTATCCAATAATTTGCAAAAAGAGCTGGCAACGGGGTGCCCAGCCCCAATTAATTACAACTTTCATTAATAATTCTCTTTACATGTTTTGCCCTGATTTATCAGTAAGCAACTTAATTTGCAAATAGACACTCCTCCATGGTATGTGAATGTTGGAAGGCACCCGAGGATTCGGTTAGCCATGGCTTGTGTAAGCAAAAGGTTGGGAGGAGTGTCATCTATAAAGAAACTAAAATACATGTGTAAACAAAAGAGAAGATGGATGATCTACCTTGCTGGTAGAGATAACGTCCTTCATGGGAGCCGCTCTTGAAAGTCTGGTTGACAAGGGGGTTAGACTGCCCACTACCATTCGTTGACAACAACAAACACCTCTCAAATACTTATTTTGTGCTCTCCATATGCTTTCGAAAACTTAAAAAGCTCTAGCACATGATTTAATCCCTGCTTCCCTCTGCGAAGGGCCTATCTTTTACTTTATGTTGAGTCAGTTTACCTACTCCTTTCTATCTTAGAAGCAAACACTTGTGTCAACTTTGTGTGCATTGATTCTTACATGTTTACTTATTGCACTTGTTATATTGCTTTATGTTGACAACTATCCATGAGATATAATGTTACAAGTTGAAAGCAATTGCTGAAACTTTATCATCCTTTGTGTTGCTTCAATGCCTTTTACTTTGAATCTCTTGCTTTATGAGTTACCTCTTATGCAAAACTTTTTGATACTTGTCTTTGAAAGTACTATTCATGAAAAGTTTTTGCTTATATGATTCATTGTTTACTCTTTATCTTTTGTTAGCAAACTATAGACCATTGCTTTGAGTCACTTCATTCATGACATGAGCCTTGCAATATATTGATCAAGATTGTGTGAAAGCATGTCTGCTCAGAAATTATTTGTTGTTATCGTTTTACCTACTCGAGGACGAGTAGAACTAAGCTTGGGGATGCTTGATACGTCTCCAACGTATCCATAATTTGCTGTTCCATGCTTATATTATACCATTTGCTACATGTTTTATATACACTTCATATCACTTTTATGCATTTTCTGGGACTAACCTATTAACAAGATGCCACAGTGCCAGTTCCCTGTTTTCTGCTGTTTTTGGTTTCAGAAAGTTACTTCTGGAAATATTCTCGGAATTGCACGAAACAAAATGCCAAGTCCCTTATTTTTTCCAACACGTACACGGAGTCCGAAGGAGAGACGAAGGGGAGCCACGAGGTGGCCAAACCACAGGCCGGCGCGGCAGTGGGCCCCACCACGCCGCCTGGTGGTTTGGGCCCCTCGGGGGTCCACCGACATCGCCCCTTCGCCTATTTATTCCCCGAGACGTGAAAACCCTAAGGCACCGAGATTTCATCCAGAACATATTCGCTCCGCCGCCGTCGTCAACCCTAACTCGGGGGGTTCTGAAGCTCTTCCCGCACCCTGCCGGAGTGGGGAATCATCACCGGAGGGCTCTACATCGCCATGCCCGCCTCCGGAGTGATGCGTGAGTAGTTCATCCTTGGACTATGGGTCCATAGCAGTAGCTAGATGGTTGTCTTCTCCACTTGTGCCATCATGTTTAGATCTTTGTGAGCTCCTATCATGATCAAGATCATCTTATTGTAATGCTACATGTTGTGTTTGCTGGGATCTGACTTATATTGATACCTATGTGGAGCTGAATATTATATTATCATGTCTATGTCATTTGTGATCTTGCATGCTCTCCGTTACTTGTTGAAGCCTTGGCCAAGTGAATACTTGTGACTCCAAGAGGGGGTATTTATGCATGATAGTTGGGTTCAACCTCTATTTAACCTGGGATAGTGACAGCAAGTTCTAAGGTTGTAGATGTGTTGTTGCCACTAGGGTAAAACAGCAATGCTTTATTCAAGGATGAATGTATTGTTACATTACGCACATTACTTAATGCAATTGTCTGTTGCTTGCAACTTAATACTGAAGGGGTACGGATGTTAACCGGAAAGTGGACTATTTAGGCATAGATGCATGCTGGATAGCGGTCTATGTACTTTGTCGTAATGCCCAAATGAATCTCATAGTAGACACCACAACTCGCACATGCATGTTTTATGCACTTATCAATTGTCAATTGCCCAGCTGTAATTTGTTTACCCAGCATGTTAGTTATCTTATTGAGAGACACCACTAGTGACCTGTGGACCCCGGTCCATTCTTTTACATCTGAAATAAATCTACTGCAATCATTGTTCTTACTGTTTATGCAAACAAACATCATCTTCCATACGATACATTTAACGCTTTGTTTTCAGCAAGCCGGTGAGATTGACAACCTCACTGTTAAGTTGGGGCAAAGTAATTTGATTGTGTTGTGCAGGTTCCACGTTGGCACCGGAATCCCTGGTGTTGCGCCGCACTACACTCTTCACCAACACCTTCGAAGCAACTCGTTTTCCTACTGGTTCGATAAAACCTTGGTTTCATACTGAGGGAAAACTTGCTGCTGCATCATCATACCTTCCTCTTGGGGTTCCAACTGACGTGTGACGTACAAGCATTGTTTCTGGTGCTGTTGCCGGGGAGATATTCCCTCGTCAACTTAGCGCTAGCAACACGTTTTTTGGCGCGCCGTTGCCGGGGAAAACCGAATTGCTTCTGCAAGGGGAGTCTCTCACACCCAATCTCTTTACTTTGTTATTTGTCTTGCTTAGTTTATTTTTATTTAGTCTTGTTTGCTCTCTTTATCAAAAACACAAAAAAATTAGTTACTTGTTTAATTCGGTTTGATTTTGTTTTTCAAAATGTATGCTCCTGAAGTTGAAGTTCGTTCTTTTAGGCAACTAGGAGGTGAAAATTTGAAAGAGCTTGGTATGGAATTAGTGATTCTCATCATAGATGTACTAAGAAACACTCTACCACTATCCTTAGGAACTTTTATGTTGGTGTCTCTAGTTGGTATAGGTATGTTCTAGACACTCTTACAGGTGGAAATTTCTTGGGTACTCCTGCTTTAGAAGCCTGCAATATTATTGAAAGTTTGGTAGGAACACCACCCACTAAAGATATTAAAATTGAGATCACCTTGGAGGATGTTATAAATAAGTTAGACTCTATGGAGAATTTTTTTTCCAAATTTTCTTGATTGTATTGGTAAGACTAATGAATCAATAGCCTCCATCAATGAAGAATCACTGTTCTTGAGGATAATAATATCCATGACACACAAAATCATAGAATTAATGAGTTAGAGGAAGCTATTGAAACCTTAAGTTCAACCTTTAACTTCTCTTAAGTCTAAAAAGGAGAAAGTTTATGTGGGTAGAGAACAAAAGTTTATGTATGTTCCTGAAGTGCCAAAACCAAAGACTCATTATGAGTTTAAAATTGATAAAACTTTTCGTACGGTTAAAGATAATGAAACACCTCCAGGAACATCTAAGATACTCATTGTTACAAGTTGTGTGTTGGAAGAAGCTTTTGATGATTTAAATGATTTGCCACTTGACAACACTTGATTTTCACTTTCTGCGCCTAGCTGAAAGGCGTTAAAGAAAAGCGCTTATGGAGACAACCCATCATTTTTATTTGCTGTTTATTTTGTTTTCTTTGAGTCAAGGAGTTTTGTTACTTATGTAGCAACTCCTTTGTATCTTTATTTTATCGCAATGTTGTGCCAAGTAAAGTTCTATATTGAAAGTTGATGCAAGATTTGGATTTCTGCGCAAGTGACAGATTTTTAGCTGTCACGGATTTGAGCTTATCTCCCTGTAGAAAATTCAAAAAATTCTGGAAAAAATCACGCATATTCATGAGATATGTACGCAACTTTCATTATTTTAGGCCAGATCCATCTGAGCAACTTAAGTGCCTCGAAAAAATTCGTCATTCCAGACTGTTGTTTTTGACAGATTCTGCCTTTTGTTTGCATTCGCTCTTTTACTGTGTTTGTGTGGATTTCTTTGCTCCACAAAGCATTGGTGGCTGTAGCTAATGTTCAGAAGCTTTGGGATTGATTGTATCATTACAGAATATGAGAATTTTTGATTATGCACTAACCCTCTAATGAGAACTGTCTTGAGTTTGGTGTGAAGGAAGTTTTCAAAGATCAAGCGAGAACGGTGATATTATGTGATCAAGAAGAGTGAATAGCCTAAGCTTGGGGATGCCCCCGTGGTTCATCCCAACCTATTTAGAGAGAGACTCAAGCGTCTAAGCTTGGGGATGCCTTGGGCATCCCCTTCTTCATCAACAAACTTATCAGGTCATCTCTAGTGAAACTATATTTTAATTCTTTCACATCTTATGCGCTTTACTTGGAGCGTATGTGTGTTTTTTATTTTGTTTGTGTTTGAATAAATTCGGATCCTAGCAATCCTTGTGTGGGAGAGAGACACGCTTCGCTTTTTCATGTGAATACTCTTGTTCTTCACTTATATTTGTTGAGTATTCTTATCTAGCTACTGCAGTGCTTTTAGCTCCTGTTTTTCATGCATCTCTTCGAGCTGTTAGCACTTGTTTATAAATACGCTTGCTGCATTATATTATCATTTGGAGGAGAGTTTATGTTTAAATAAATTAATTGGTGTTTGTTTGGAAGAAAGAAAATGCTACATGTAGTAGTTGGTATTGGAAAAGACATATGCATTCTTGTAGATCATTGTCTTGTTTCGATTTGATACTTTGCAATTGTTTTGAGCTCTCAAGTAGATCATGTTTAAGCTCTTGCATCATGTAGTTAAAGCCTAGTAGTGGAGAACTACCATAGAGCTTGTTGAGACTTGGGATGCATATTTGTTCTCTCTAAGGTCTAGATATTTTCTGTAAAATGTTTGAGCAACAAGGAAGACAGTGTAGAGTCTTATAATACTTGCATAGTTTTTATGTGATTCTTGCTGTACCGGTTTATACTTGTGTTTGCTTCAAACAACCTTGCTAGCCTAAACTCTGTACTGAGAGGGAATGCTTTTCGTGCATCCAAAACTTGAGCCAAAACCCATGCCATTTGTGTCCACCATACCTACCTACTATGTGGTATTTCCTGCCATTCCAAGTAAATATTTCATGTGCTACCTTTAAACTATTCAAAACTTTATTACTCCTTATTTGTGTCAATGTTTTATAGCTCATGAGGAAGTATGTGGTGTTTTATCTTTCAATCTTGTCATTTACTTCTGACAGACTTTCACCAATAGACTAGTGTCATATACATCTGCTTATCCAATAATTTGCAAAAAAGAGCTGGCAACGGGGTGCCCAGCCCCAATTAATTACAACTTTCATTAATAATTCTCTTTACATGTTTTGCCCTGATTTATCAGTAAGCAACTTAATTTGCAAATAGACACTCCTCCATGGTATGTGAATGTTGGAAGGCACCCGAGGATTCGGTTAGCCATGGCTTGTGTAAGCAAAAGGTTGGGAGGAGTGTCATCTATAAAGAAACTAAAATACATGTGTAAACAAAAAGAGAAGAGGGATGATCTACCTTGCTGGTAGAGATAACGTCCTTCATGGGAGCCGCTCTTGAAAGTCTGGTTGACAAGGGGGTTAGAGTGCCCACTACCATTCGTTGACAACAACAAACACCTCTCAAATACTTATTTTGTGCTCTCTATATGATTTCGAAAACTTAAAAAGCTCTAGCACATGATTTAATCCCTGCTTCCCTCTGCGAAGGGCCTATCTTTTATTTTATGTTGAGTCAGTTTACCTACTCCTTTCTATCTTAGAAGCAAACACTTGTGTCAACTTTGTGTGCATTGATTCTTACATGTTTACTTATTGCACTTGTTATATTGCTTTATGTTGACAACTATCCATGAGATATACATGTTACAAGTTGAAAGCAATTGCTGAAACTTTATCATCCTTTGTGTTGCTTCAATGCATTTTACTTTGAATCTCTTGCTTTATCAGTTACCTCTTATGCAAAACTTTTTGATACTTGTTTGAAAGTACTATTCATGAAAAGTTTTTGCTTATATGATTCATTGTTTACTCTTTATCTATTTGTTAGCAAACTATAGACCATTGCTTTGAGTCACTTCATTCATGACATGAGCCTTGCAATATATTCATCAAGATTGTGTGAAAGCATGTCTCCTCAGAAATTATTTGTTGTTATCGTTTTACCTACTCGAGGACAAGTAGAACTAAGCTTGGGGATGCTTGATACGTGTCCAACGTATCCATAATTTCTGTTGTTCCATGCTTATATTATACCATTTGCTACATGTTTTATATACACTTCATATCACTTTTATGAATTTTCTGGGACTAACCTATTAACAAGATGCCACAGTGCCAGTTCCCTGTTTTCTGCTGTTTTTGGTTTCAGAAAGTTACTTCTGGAAATATTCTCGGAATTGCACGAAACAAAAGGCCAAGTCCCTATTTTTCCAACACGTACACGGAGTCCGAAGGAGAGACAAAGGGGAGCCACGAGGTGGCCAAACCACAGGCCGGCGTGGCAGTGGGCCCCACCGCGCCGCCTGGTGGTTTGGGCCCCTCGGGGGTCCGCCGACATCGCCCCTTCGCCTATTTATTCCCCGAGACGTGAAAACCCTAAGGCACGAGCCTTTCATCCAGAACATATTCGCTGCCGCCGCCGTCGTCAACCCTAACTCGGGGGGTTCTGAAGCTCTTCCCGACCCTGCCGGAGAGGGGAATCATCACCGGAGGGCTCTACATCGCCATGCCTGCCTCCGGAGTGATGCGTGAGTAGTTCATCCTTGGACTATGTGTCCATAGCAGTAGCTAGATGGTTGTTTCTCCACTTGTGCCATCATGTTTAGATCTTGTGAGCTGCCTATCATGATCAAGATCATTATTGTAATGCTACATGTTGTGTTTGCTGGGATCTGACTTATATTGATACCTATGTGGAGCTGAATATTATATTATCATGTCTATGTCATTTGTGATCTTGCATGCTCTCCGTTACTTGTTGAAGCCTTGGCCAAGTGAATACTTGTGACTCCAAGAGGGGGTATTTATGCATGATAGTTGGATTCAACCTCTATTTAACCTGGGATATGACAGCAAGTTCTAAGGTTGTAGATGTGTTGTTGCCACTAGGGGTAAAACAGCAATGCTTTATTCAAGGATGAATATATTGTTTACATTACGCACATTACTTAATGCAATTGTCTGTTGCTTGCAACTTAATACTGGAAGGGGTACGGATGTTAACCGGAAAGTGGAGTATTTAGGCATAGATGCATGCTGGATAGCGGTCTATGTACTTTGTCGTAATGCCCAAATGAATCTCATAGTAGACACCACAACTCGCACATGCATGTTTTATGCACTTATCAATTGCCCAGCTGTAATTTGTTTACCCAGCATGTTAGTTATCTTATTGGAGAGACACCACTAGTGAACTGTGGACCCCGGTCCATTCTTTTACATCTGAAATACAATCTACTGCAATCATTGTCTCTACTGTTTTATGCAAATAAACATCATCTTCCATACGATACGTTTAACTCTTTGTTTTCAGCAAGCCGGTGAGATTGACAACCTCACCGTTAAGTTTTTTTTGACATTACCTCACTGTTAAGTTGGGGCAAAGTAATTTGATTGTTTTGTGCAGGTTCCACGTTGGCACCGGAATCCCTGGTGTTGCGCCGCACTACACTCCTTCACCAACACCTTCGAAGCAACCTCGTTTTCCTACTGGTTCGATAAAACCTTGGTTTCATACTGAGGGAAAACTTGCTGCTGCACTCATCATACCTTCCTCTTGGGGTTCCCAACTGACGTGTGACGTACAAGCATTGTTTCTGGTGCTGTTGCCGGGGAGATATTCCCTCGTGAACTTAGTGCTAGCATATACCTAGGAGTAATTACCAATGTCACAGTGATCCTTGCGCCGTATCGAAGCGTTTACCATGAGATCTGGCATGGGACGGTAAAGTCAGCTGCTATCTTCTCTCGTTCACATATCCTCGGCAGACTATTACCTGGTTGAGTCCATTGCGGTGGCCAACAGCGTGGGAGCGCATACCTTCCCACCGACGGGGTGATTTGGAATAGGAGCTCGGGAGTGGTGACGAGCCTTTGGTCTTGGTACGAGGCTGGGTCATAAGGGGCGGATTTGTGTTGTGCGGAGAGGGCAGTGATTGGCTTTGGACTCACACCTGGCCCCATACCATGGAAGTATGGACGAGTTTGCGCTCGGAAAGGCAACAAGGCTGGGTTTTCTCCATGGGTAAAGTTACGCAGCTCTGCAGAGTCAACAACAAGAAACTGTGACTGTCACATCCGTGTTCCCGGAAGGAACTACAGACCGCAGCGGGGAAAGGCATCCCAAGTGATGACTATGAACCCGTGGAGACTGTGAGCATAGTTTTCTGAAATAAAATGATTTGAAGAAATCTTTTCCAAAACTTGCATTATGCCTATGACCGTTGGTCATGGCAGTAGCTAGTGCATTCAAAATAAAAACTCTTTCCTATATTATTTGAACTTGCTAAGTAACGCTCGATTGCTTACCCTTTCCTCGTTGACCCCCTGCTTAGATTTTGGAGCCATCAAGGAGTTGCCAGTTAGCCATCACGACGTCAAGGTAGTATCCAACAAGGAGTCAAGTCTACTGATGGAGCTTGAAGGAGTCAACAGCTACTTCACCGACAGAAGGATGACGACCACCTTGCCCAGGTGTATATAACGACAACACTGCCGATGGAGGAGACAACATCATTTTGGAAGAAGGAGTACAACTTGGATAAAGATATTCCAGATGGAATAGATTAGGGTTGTGACAACAGTAGTGGATAGGAATTAGAGATAGAGCTGATATCCAGCTTAGTGATACGATTGGATCTTTTGATGTTTCATTTGCACGAGACCTACTTCTATCTATAAAGAAGGTTCTCGAGATTTTGTATTGAATAGTGTTGTAATCCTATAGTGTTACCTTGGACCGCTATGTTTCTGTTGTACTACTCTGAGGGATGTAATATTTGCGGAGGTCCTTCCGTGCGTGTTACATCAACGACTTGTACACTACAACATGCAGTGGTGTGCTGGGTCACCGCAGATGGTATCAGAGCAAAACGACCTTAGGATTAAAACCCTTTTAGGAGACTTGTAGGTTGGTAAGACTATAGGAAGTTATCTTATCTAAAATTCTATTTCTACAACTATGATGGTTATTCACTTGAGAATAATACTGTCATACTTGTATATACATTTTCTTACTCACAAGAGTAAATCTTCTTATCTATTCTTTTATAGGTAATACTTACTTATCT